>JAHDVE020009488.1:0-15315 GCA_022606495.2 Halesus radiatus | reverse complement strand
ATGTATTTTTTATGAATCAATTAAAATATACATTTTTCGACAAACTTACAGTAATAGACCTCTTTGAGGTTTATTTTTCATGTTTTCGCTTAGTCCTCTTTATTTATTTTAGTAAAATCATTTAAATATTTGAGAGTTAAATGAGTGTGCTTTTAAATGAAAGAATTTATCCCTAACTTGTCCATTTTTTAACAAAAATCTTCAATAATTTGATTCGAGCTATCAGTGTCCTCTCACCAATAACAATTTGGTTAAACTTTACCAGTGTTCTCCTGGGGGATATTTTTTTTTCATAATTAAAGTTCGATTAGAAAGTCTGACGATATTCAATATATTCAATTTTAAATAATTAAGTACGATCGATTCATGGAATAGGTTATCATTTTTTTTATTCTCAATATCAATATTTCAATAAAGTTTATTCCGCATTATGGAACATAAACCGAATTACAAAAAAGAGAGAAGTTTTGTAATAGAAATATCATTTGATTATAAATATTATGCCCTTATATGATACAGCGAGGAAATAACTTGATTTCTAAATAAATAATAATAATTATATTTATTAAATGAATGTATTCTCCATAATGTAGGTCGCAGAAGAAAAAGAAAAATGTATAAAAACTTTTACAATCGACCAAAAATGTCAAAAGTAAACTTATATATAAATATATTAATTACGATAGAAATAAAAAGTCAATAAAAATGATAATAGAATAGAATTTTACAATAGATCCCTAATTAATAAACGAAGACGATACTAATTTTCCAATCCATGATACAGAACAGTTTCAGCTGAAATATAGATTTTCCCATAAGAGAGAAAACGCCTCTATCAAAACCAAAAGGGCCAGTCAACGCGGAAGCTTTCTTGTCAGCAAAGGGATGGGCTTGCGCTCTGAGCAGCCCTCGAAGAACCCTTAGCATAGTATAGGATAACAACGAGAGGGAAGAGCAGCCACTCAGTAGTCTTTGGTGCCCCCTCGTCACCGTCTCATGATTTCTCTTAAAAAGTATCGTATCGAACGGATGACGAGGTTATTCATAGGCAAGTTGAGGCGAAATATTGTGTCTAGCAGTCCGTGCTAATTATAGTAAAAGGAGTCAGCAAGTAAACTATAAACCCTCTTCGGCGAAGCTGAGGGCGTGGAGGAGAGCAGCATGTTGGTATTTGTAGTTCAGGCGCTAAGTTTTTTGAGTTGTATCAGTTTACTACTGATCTATTCTGTGGCGGCTGCCTTTCATTTACCTGATGGGCTAGGACTGGTATCCACAGCGGAAACCGTAGGCTTCCTGGTGCTGTTGGTAGACTTGGTGCTAAAGTTTTTCGTGAAGACGCAACGATATGGAAAGCTCGTGAACGAGATCTGTAACATTGTGCCCTGCTATATTGCTAGTGAATTTAAGTATGACTTTGCTGTAATAGCGGCTATTATGTTGAGTATATTGAGCAAAGAGCCACTATTGGAACTAGGGCGACTTCTACTGTTGACTAAAATACCCTTCTGCTTAGAGACCCTAGATACTCTAAAAAGTCGAGTCTGCGTAAATAACAGGCGCTAGCAGCAATGGGGCCTGATTTTGGTAATTCTGACGAATTTTGTATTTGCTCACATGATTAGCGTGGCCTTGATGCTAATGACTGAGCTGGATAGTGACAACTGGCTGACGCGTCACCAATTGGAAAACGATAACTGGCTGACGCAATATATTTATGCCTTCTACTGGGCTACCAACATCATGTTGACGGTAGGTTTTGGTGATTTCGCCGCATCTAATTGGAAGGAAGCTTTGGTGATAACATTCATTGAAATGATTGGCTGTATTGTATTAGCCTATAATATCAACTGTGTTGGCAATCTTATGACAAACTTACGCGCACAAGACTTGTAGAAAAACAAAAACCTCAAGACATTCAGCCGGATGTCCAACGAGGGCGGTTTTGTTGACCGCGACATGTAAGACCGTATCACTCATTATATAGAAAAATCATTTGAGATCAAGCAAATCTTCAATGTGGAAAACGAAAAAGAAACACTGGCCATCTTGCCCGAGAAATTGCGGACAGAATACCTGAAGAAAGCGCATTATTACATATTGCGCAACATTGATTTCCTACAATAATTTTCAAAAAAGTCACTGGAGGAGATAGCCATTCGGGTGCAGAAAAATCTGAGTCATCCTGAAGAAATCATTATGAAGCGCGGTGAAAAATGTTGCCTCTACATTTTTAGTGAAGGCGAGCTCGCTTATGTAAGCAACCATGAAAAGCGGGGCAAAAATGAATTAGTGGTCATAGAAAAGCTAAAAACTTTAGGACAAAAGTGCCGAGTTATTTGTCTGCGTGAATTCCTCAAGGATCTAGGCTGTCTCTACACGGTCGCCGCCGCCTCTTACAGTATGTCTTATTCCATCTCTCGACAAGAATTTGAGGAGACCATCCGGCTGGTTAAGACGGACCTCTAAAAATACTGTTTCTTGAAAGACCAAGATCGCTTTGACGAGTTGGCGGGTGAGCTCGAATGCATACTCTGCGGAACAAAGTCCCATAACAAATTTAACTGTCCTCGACTGCATTACGTGCCTCTACGCGAGATCATTTGCCTGAAGCCTCGCAAGAAAAACATCTACATCCAGAGGCATCGACTGCGCTGTATTCGTCGAGGCAAAATAGTTAATATCTTCCTCCACAATTGTGATACGAGGAACTCCTGCTACACATCGATTCCGTGTCTGGAGACAAATCTTGATCCTGAGGGCAGCATATTTGGTATAGTCTCCAATATCGATATTGTATCCTCGATCCTGCAGCCTGTTTAGATAGAGCGCGCGACTCGCAAACGTGTGACTTGGGCTAGACCCCAAGCTCAGTCAGTCCAGGGAAATTCTCGCATGGCCATTATGGAGTCAAGTGCCTCTCTTGCCAACATGCCTATTAATGAGGAGATTGACCGTATGCATCATTGGAAGATATATTTTCCTAGCTTCAATGTAAAATTCATGGGCACAACTAAATGAACTCACTTAATTAGAATAATAGATTTTTCAAACAAAAATAGAAAGAAGGGTATTTTTTATAAGTCAGTTCTATTTTCGATGTGTTCTGCGAGATATAACTAGTACAAACCGCTATTTTTATAATTGAATAGTTAACAAACTATTTAAATAAATATACTTACTATTCTTTCATTTATTATTCATTTTTTTAATGTTAAAAAAACATAGCTATCAAGTTATCTACTTCTCGTTAAATAATAAATCAATCTTTCTTGCTTTAGTCCCTTAAGGTGCTCTTTCTTTTGATATTTCCGTAAGGGTACAGTTGTGTTTTTACTAAACCCGACTTCTCCCTGTTATGAAATTTTTGGTAGGCCTCAGATCCCATCTGGGACTGCACAGAAGTGGCCTGATTTTGTGACCTTTCACTAAAGTTTTCTTCGTATTTTGGGTTTATCGGAAGATGCATCAAACCCAAGCTATGGGTGCCGATTTAATCGTGATCATGACTGTGGCTTTATTCTTATTAATCCTCTTTAAGAATCTCGTCATAGTTTTGATTTGCAATAATTGAGCTATCTAGCAAATTAACATAATATATGAAATTTGATAACGTAATATTTATATATATATTTGTATTTTTTACTTTTTTTACTTTTTACTATGCTCTATTAGTTATTGAGTTCGGTCTTTCGGTTGTGTTCTAAGGATTCTGAATCTGATTCCACTTCATGCTTTCTATTGTTGATGATCAGGTTGATTATATTTTGGGATAAATAAAGAGACGCGGAAGTTTTATTCACAACCTTGTCTTTTTCCCTTGAATTTTCAGCAGGTTCTACATCCAACTGCTAAGTCGAAGAATCCAAAGGTTATTCTTCTAATAGTCCCTAGATATCCAAATGGGATTCAATCTTCTCAAAAGCAAGCTTCGATTAACGCATATATCCTTCTATACCTTCCTCGAATCGCTTATGCCGGCGTTGCCGTTCTATATCGTATTAATAGAGTTATTTACAGAAATCTTCGAACTTAGCTTAAAGTGCTTTGGAACAATTATGAGAAATTAAAAAGTTGAGGGAATCGTAAAAATGAATCAGAGAGTATCTCAGAGGACTGGTTTAAAGGTTAAAGTATTTTGAAACAATCGCGTCAATTTGGGAAAGATATTATGAAGTTTTTTGAAGATTGTGGTGATTATCTTATGGAGTAAATTATTGCTATTGAGAAACGTTGAAAGAGTGCTGAGATTTAAGTGGCGAGGATTAAATATTATTAAATATATTGGTCGAGAGAGTCTAAGGATATTGAACACGTTAGTAAGTAAAGGCGGTTGAAGATGTTTGAGTCTAAACTGAAATGACAGAGGCAAAATGAAAAGGTGGCTGCAGTAAATTAAAAGTTTGCAATTGTGATTCAAGAGATTATACGTTTTTTTGAAGTTAAGAAAGAGTTTGGATAGATGAAGTGTGAGAGGATTGAGAAGTGTGTAAATTGCTCGTAACCACAGAAAGTAAAAGGGAAGATTAAGACAATTATTTAAGTTTTTAATCAAGTTGAACATAAAGGGATAATATAGTGGACTTTAAGATTGACAATTACGTAGTATTTAAGGAAATTAGAGTGTCCTTCTCGAGAGCGGCAGTTCTTAAGCCCTACAATTCAGTGTCCTTCTCGAGAGCGGCAGTCGTTAATGCTTCGATTTCAGTATCCTTCTCAAGAGCGGCATTTCTTAAGCCCTACAATTCAGTGTCCTTCTCGAGAGCGGCAGTCGTTAATGCTTCGATTTATTTGACATGCAACTCGATTTCAGTGTCCTTCTCGAGAGCGGCAGTCGTTAATGCTTCGATTTCAGTATCCTTCTCAAGAGCGGCAGTTCTTAAGCCCTACAATTCAGTGTCCTTCTCGAGAGCGGCAGTCGTTAATGCTTCGATTTATTTGACATGCAACTCGATTTCAGTGTCCTTCTCGAGAGCGACAGTTCTTAAGCCCTACAATTCAGTGTCCTTCTCGAGAGCGGCAGTCGTTAATGCTTCGATTTCAGTATCCTTCTCAAGAGCGGCGGCCTTTAAGACTTCGATTTATTTGACTCTCATTTCGATCTGTTCTTCTTTTTCAGCCACTTCTGTTGTTTACTTTTCTTTCGCCTTGTTCTCCACGTCATCCTTTTTCTTAGCAGCTATCTTCAATTATGCGATTTCCTTGTCTTTTTATCCAGCTTCAATGACCATCGTCTCTATTTCTTTTATTTTGTTGTCTATCTCCTTGTCTTTGTCAGCAACTGCGCTAGTCGATGCATTCAGCTCAATGTTCTTCATTTATACTTCGAACTCCTTCTCCTCGAAGGCATGTTTCATAGCAAAGAGTTCGGCTTCATTCTCGAGAGCAGCAGTCTTTAAGGTGTCAATTTCACTGACCTTTTAGAGAATGACCATCCTTAAGCCCTCTGTTTCCGTGTCCTTCTCGAGAGCGGCAGTCGTTAATGCTTCGATTTATTTGACATGCAACTCGATTTCAGTGTCCTTCTCGAGAGCGGCAGTTCTTAAGCCCTCTGTTTCCGTGTCCTTCTCGAGAGCGGCAGTCGTTAATGCTTCGATTTATTTGACATGCAACTCGATTTCAGTGTCCTTCTCGAGGCGGCAGTCGTTAATACTTCGATTTCAGTATCTACTATTCTCAAGAGTGGCGGCCTTTAGACTTCGATTTATTTTGACTCTCATTTCGAATCTGTTCTTCTTTTAAATACTTCTGTTGTTTTTACTTTTCTTTCGCCTTGTTCTCACGTCATCCTTTTTCTTAGCAGCTATCTTCAATTATGCGTTTCCTTGTCTTTTATCCAGCTTCAATGACCATCGTCTCTTTCTTTATTTTGTTGTCTATCTCCTTGTCTTTGTCAGCAACTGCGCTAGTCGATGCATTCAGCTCAATGTTCTTCATTTATACTTCGAACTCCTTCTCCTCGAAGGCATGTTTCATAGCAAAGAGTTCGGCTTCATTCTCGAGAGCAGCAGTCTTTAAGGTGTCAATTTCACTGACCTTTTAGAGAATGACCATCCTTAAGCCCTCTGTTTCCGTGTCCTTCTCGAGAGCGGCAGTCGTTAATGCTTCGATTTATTTGACATGCACCTCGATTTCAGTGTCCTTCTCGAGAGCGGCAGTTCTTAAGCCCTACAATTCAGTGTCCTTCTCGAGAGCGGCAGTCGTTAATGCTTCGATTTATTTGACATGCAACTCGATTTCAGTGTCCTTCTCGAGAGCGGCAGTTCTTAAGCCCTCTGTTTCCGTGTCCTTCTCGAGAGCGGCAGTCGTTAATGCTTCGATTTCAGTATCCTTCTCAAGAGCGGCAGTTCTTAAGCCCTACAATTCAGTGTCCTTCTCGAGAGCGGCAGTCGTTAATGCTTCGATTTATTTGACATGCAACTCGATTTCAGTGTCCTTCTCGAGAGCGGCAGTTCTTAAGCCCTCTGTTTCCGTGTCCTTCTCGAGAGCGGCAGTCGTTAATGCTTCGATTTCAGTATCCTTCTCAAGAGCGGCAGTTCTTAAGCCCTACAATTCAGTGTCCTTCTCGAGAGCGGCAGTCGTTAATGCTTCGATTTATTTGACATGCAACTCGATTTCAGTGTCCTTCTCGAGAGCGACAGTTCTTAAGCCCTACAATTCAGTGTCCTTCTCGAGAGCGGCAGTCGTTAATGCTTCGATTTCAGTATCCTTCTCAAGAGCGGCGGCCTTTAAGACTTCGATTTATTTGACTCTCATTTCGATCTGTTCTTCTTTCTCAGCCACTTCTGTTGTTTACTTTTCTTTCGCCTTGTTCTCCACGTCATCCTTTTTCTTAGCAGCTATCTTCAATTATGCGATTTCCTTGTCTTTTTATCCAGCTTCAATGACCATCGTCTCTATTTCTTTTATTTTGTTGTCTATCTCCTTGTCTTTGTCAGCAACTGCGCTAGTCGATGCATTCAGCTCAATGTTCTTCATTTATACTTCGAACTCCTTCTCCTCGAAGGCATGTTTCATAGCAAAGAGTTCGGCTTCATTCTCGAGAGCAGCAGTCTTTAAGGTGTCAATTTCACTGACCTTTTAGAGAATGACCATCCTTAAGCCCTCTGTTTCCGTGTCCTTCTCGAGAGCGGCAGTCGTTAATGCTTCGATTTATTTGACATGCAACTCGATTTCAGTGTCCTTCTCGAGAGCGGCAGTTCTTAAGCCCTACAATTCAGTGTCCTTCTCGAGAGCGGCAGTCGTTAATGCTTCGATTTCAGTATCCTTCTCAAGAGCGGCAGTTCTTAAGCCCTACAATTCAGTGTCCTTCTCGAGAGCGGCAGTCGTTAATGCTTCGATTTATTTGACATGCAACTCAATTTCAGTGTCCTTCTCGAGAGCGGCAGTTCTTAAGCCCTACAATTCAGTGTCCTTCTCGAGAGCGGCAGTCGTTAATGCTTCGATTTCAGTATCCTTCTCAAGAGTGGCGGCCTTTAAGACTTCGATTTATTTGACTCTCATTTCGATCTGTTCTTCTTTCTCAGCCACTTCTGTTGTTTACTTTTCTTTCGCCTTGTTCTCCACGTCATCCTTTTTCTTAGCAGCTATCTTCAATTATGCGATTTCCTTGTCTTTTTATCCAGCTTCAATGACCATCGTCTCTATTTCTTTTATTTTGTTGTCTATCTCCTTGTCTTTGTCAGCAACTGCGCTAGTCGATGCATTCAGCTCAATGTTCTTCATTTATACTTCGAACTCCTTCTCCTCGAAGGCATGTTTCATAGCAAAGAGTTCGGCTTCATTCTCGAGAGCAGCAGTCTTTAAGGTGTCAATTTCACTGACCTTTTAGAGAATGACCATCCTTAAGCCCTCTGTTTCCGTGTCCTTCTCGAGAGCGGCAGTCGTTAATGCTTCGATTTATTTGACATGCAACTCGATTTCAGTGTCCTTCTCGAGAGCGGCACTTCTTAAGCCCTCTGTTTCCGTGTCCTTCTCGAGAGCGGCAGTCGTTAATGCTTCGATTTCAGTATCCTTCTCAAGAGCGGCAGTTCTTAAGCCCTACAATTCAGTGTCCTTCTCGAGAGCGGCAGTCGTTAATGCTTCGATTTATTTGACATGCAACTCGATTTCAGTGTCCTTCTCGAGAGCGACAGTTCTTAAGCCCTACAATTCAGTGTCCTTCTCGAGAGCGGCAGTCGTTAATGCTTCGATTTCAGTATCCTTCTCAAGAGCGGCGGCCTTTAAGACTTCGATTTATTTGACTCTCATTTCGATCTGTTCTTCTTTCTCAGCCACTTCTGTTGTTTACTTTTCTTTCGCCTTGAACTCCACGTCATCCTTTTTCTTAGCAGCTATCTTCAATTATGCGATTTCCTTGTCTTTTTATCCAGCTTCAATGACCATCGTCTCTATTTCTTTTATTTTGTTGTCTATCTCCTTGTCTTTGTCAGCAACTGCGCTAGTCGATGCATTCAGCTCAATGTTCTTCATTTATACTTCGAACTCCTTCTCCTCGAAGGCATGTTTCATTTAATTTATCCTTTCTTCTAACTTCTATAGCTATTTGTATATGTTTTTGTTTTTTTCTACCTCTTTTTATTTTTCTATTAATTTATTTTCTGCTTCATTATATTTATTTTCTTTCTCTTTCGCTATGTCCTCCAAATTTTTCAGCTTGATATCATACTCTTTTATTTTTTTTTATTTCCTTTTTCTTTATCTTTCTAATTTATTTATTTCTTTTTGTAATTTAGTTATTATTTCATACGTTTTCTCTTCTATTTCAGACAGCTTTCTTGTTTGTTCTTTCTATTTTAGTTCTCTTTTTTCATTTTCCAATTTTTTGTAATTATATTCATTTGTAATACCATAGTTTTTTTTATATTCACTAATATTGGGTTTGTCTTATTTTTTTCTTTCTATCTCCTATTGTTTTTATATTTATTTTTGATTCTATGTTGTTTTCTTCCTGATTTTCTCTTAATAGGACAGTCCTTTTTCTGTGACGATAGTTCGTTCTATACCTTTTGATGATGAAGATGGCCCAATCGATGTTATATTTTAATAATCCTTGCCTTTGTCGGGATGCGTTACATTTGTTTTACGCAACTCCTTAAACTTCCCTTGTTATAACTGATTGATACTTGAAGCAGGTATACTCTGCTTTGTTGTTTTTGATATCATTATATTTTTGTTTTATATAAGTATAGTATTTTGTTTATACCAATAATATTTTTATGGCAATTTTTTATTTGGTTCGTATCCAAAATAAGGATTTAACATATTTTTTATTACTGATTGATTATTATTTATCAAACTATGCCAGTTCAAAAACTAAATATACTTTATAATTATCATAGTTAAAGAAGCATAAGTAGATAAAATACTGAATTTTATTTCATAAATTGCAAAATATATATGCTATGGGAGGTTTAAATTTTTATGCTACTTTAACATTTAAATGAGGTATTCAATGTTTTGTAATCGAAATACCCTAAACAATGGTTTTAATTGAAATGCATATGGATGATGTATTTTTCAAGAGTTGGATTCAATTATTATATATTATCACGTTTTTATTTTTATACCCTAATGATATTTAATATCCAGTTATGAAACACTATTAAAATGATATAATTAAACTTGTGTAATGTCATTATTTTGGTAGGTATCAGAAACTATTTCAACCACACTGGACTGGAATAGGTGGTTGGGTAGGGGTCACAATTCTAGTTCCATCCTTCGTTAATACTTTCACAACGAAGTTAGGAAGGTTTACGAGGAATCTGGTCTGAAGTTCATGAATACAGTAATCAATTAGCTTCAATCCTTCTTCGAGGGTCATATCCTTCTTTTCAAGAGTATCCATTGTGCTGGATACAAAGTACTCAGCGTACCCATGAACAGCCTTTTCAGTCTCTACCATCGACCCAAGATAGTCAATCCAGTAAAGCTTTGGCTGGTCGCCATCGAAGCCTCCAAGTATGCAGTTGACTTGGTAGGGTCCCTTTCGCAGAGCTTCGGCCAATTCGGATCTGATATTTTTTTTAAGTAATTTTATATTTTTTGAGATATATACCTGATGAAATTAGCTGTTTGCGTTGTGGATAGTTCCACACCATTTTTGAATTTGAGAAAATTAAGGTTTTTATGAATATAGTCTCCGAAGACGAGGATATCCGAATGCTCACCTCCGATGGAAAGTAGCTTTTTGGAGTCTAGTTGCCAAATTTTATCATCGTGATTCTACGTATACATTCATAATTTTAGGGGGGATATAAGGAATTACCTTCATCTTCATCACAGAGTAGATATTGGCAGTGTCAGCAGCCATGATGATAAAATCTTTGCCTTTAAAAGCGAATGTGCAGTCCATTTTTGTTTATCAAGTACTTTGTTTTAAAAAGGGTGTTTTTTTATAAGTTATTATATTTTTTAAAAATATTTTAAATTCTCAGATATGATATTATGTTAGTGAGAATAACTTTAAATTTTTTATATTTTTTTTAAATACAAAATTTATATATGATACTTATTGTATATGAGTAATTTTTATTAATCTTAAAATCTGCAAATAAAATTTAGAAGAAGAAAATATAGAGAGAAGATATATATATATATCAAGAGTCATGAGCATGTAAAGCTATTTATTTTATCCTAAAGATTCATGGTGTTTCTCATTACAGGCAAGTGAGAGTTACGTATTATTATCGTACTTCTCAATGCCTTTTCTGCAATACTCGGAATGTTTAAGGAATCTGAATCGTTCGTAACGTAGCTATTCGTCCGCTCCTGTTCTTCTGCATCGTCATTTTCTCCTTCTACTTTTCTTGTCTCCTATTCAACCGCCCCTTCCTCATCCATCCTTGGTTTTTGACCGTTTTTTTTGTTATCCGTAGCTTTGTTCTGATATTTAACCAACATCTATAGTCGCTCGGTACTCATAAGCTTTTTCATTCGAATCAATTAGTAAAAATTATCCATAGTCGATCCTTTTTGAAACTTCCGACACTCGTAGGCGAATTTCAACAGAGAAACCATACCGTAAGACTATCTAATTTCCTTAATAACCTTTTTGTGCTCGAAGACTCTGCCTTCTTAGGCATTGTCTTTGAGCATTTTGTAGATAAAATTGAGCTCATCTGTCAGCTTAATATGTTTGGTGACTGTGGTTCCATAATATACAATTACAAACTTCAATGAATTCATATAGTAAATCTTCTCGATTTCAATTGCACAGGAGCTATTTTTTGGACGAACACTTTACAAACATTGTGAGAATAACGGGCCTAAGTTTTAAATCAAGATATTCGCTGGCATCAATAGAACCACATTACTGGCGAGATTTAGGGCTTTTTTCAGTACCTTCGTCAGTGAAGGTTAGAAGCTGATGAGAGGATCCATATGCGTATCTTCTTGGTAGTTTAGGCCCCACGGCGGGGCGATGTAGACCACGTCGCATTTTATAGCAGGCGAGAGATCCAGGAAACACTGGTTGAAGGTCACAATGTTCTCCACACCGTAGATGGCTGAGTTGATCTCCAAACAGCCGAGCTTAATGGGGTCCTTGTCGTTTGCCAGCACGGTATGGCAGGTATTGGCAAACTTGATCGAGTCCCCTCCTGCTCCACAAAAAGCGTCCAAGATTGTTGTGCACTTGACTCGTTCTGAAATATAGGAAGATATAGCCTATGGAGTCACCGAATACCACGACTCCTCGTCCATTTTAATCCCATGATCAAATTTCTCGAAGAGCAGATATCGCTTTGCCCAAAATTTATCTAGCTTATGGTTCGCAAACCTAGATTTGCCCTTTTACTTCTCCATAGTTTGCTGGGTCTTGTCAAGAATTCTTTTGGGAGGCAGGATGCGTACAGTCGTTACTCGAGCTAGCATCCTACCTGAAGTGTTCCCTATTACCATCAGCTCTTCATCCTTCAGTCTGAGGACAGGCAGATCTCCATGTTTCAGTCCGCTGTTCGATAACCTCCTCTCAAAATATTCCTGTAACTCGTAGTCTACATTTTTTTGAACTTCAGAAAGAAACATTTTATTATTTCTTTTATTTTTCTGGCCTGAGATCTTACCATTTTCTTGCTCTCTCAACTTCGAAGAATGATTTCTGCTGGTTCTTTATTATTATTCGGACAAGGCAAGAGACTGTCTTTGGTTGTAATCCCTGGCAGCTTCTTCGTTTGTGGAACTGTTCATGTGTTTGAATGTTTATTTTTATTAAGTCAGAATTGATGGGGAGAAGCAAGGACATATAGTATAGTAAAAACTTTGAAACCACGACCTAGTGGGAAGCTATCGAGACCCGCGTTGACTGCCTTCTATGAGTTAGGCTTTGCGATCATTCTATGAACTACGATTTGAATCCATTTTTTCAAAAAAATTGTCTACTTGATAATCCACACTATAAATATAATAACAATATAAATATAATTATATGTATTTCACGAAAATCCAAATAATAAAAATAGATTTGGCAATAATATTTATCTGTCTCGTTCAAATATTTAATTGAAGAGAGAAAAAACAATGGTTGATACAATTTTTGATGGCTTGTCAATAAACACGTCTAAAATTAAGTTAATCTTGTGTTTTTTCTTATTATTTCATCCGATTTTCAAATCTACTTTATAAAATGTTGTCTGATTATTCTTTATTATATTTCATTTCAGGGTGAATAATACTCAATATACATAAAACAAACCAAGAATTGAGGCCCCTTGAAACTATTTTTCATAATAAATATACATTTATTTCTAAAAATTATAATTGATTCTTGCTAATAGTAATGAGTTGCTTAATTCATTTATCTAATCGAAACTATCCGTGAACTAGCCTCAAGTTAACATTTTAAATAACCCATTTATGACAGTCCATATGGCTACCTATAAAAATATTAGCTAAATATCATTTCTTTCCCCCTGGCAAATGTTTAACCAACTGTTTTTTAGGCGATTGATAAAATATTTACAAATAAAGATCTGATTATTTTGCTTTCTAAACGAGTCATGACTTGATATTATATATATTTTTTATTGTATTAAATATTGTCTTAATATATCTATAGATACATTTTATTTTATTTCATAATGGTTGCCCCCTATTTAATAAAGTTAATCTAAAATATTAGTAATAAATTACCAAAGACCATATAATGTAAAATATAAAAAATATATTATCAAGGGGACCAAAGCCAACCCAATCCGATCCCAAAATTAACCAGTCCTATCAAGTAGAACGCAAGCACAAGCTAAACATATACGATCCAGGACAAGCTAATGATTATTTAAGTCAAGCCCCAATTAGCACATCTTCGTATGCCCATATCAAACGGTCAGTACACCATGAAGTGCTTCCGTCTAATTACACTGAAGTAGGAAAAATAATACAAAAGGCCCATGTTCCAATCCAGCAACGACTCAGCTAAACTGAAAGACAATACCGCGATAATGCAAACGAAAGAAAATTCTTGGAATTCGCGGTCGAAAAAGCTCGTTCATAATATAACAAGATAAGATAATAATTGGAATAAGGGTACCGACGTTGGTAAATGGAAAGAAATTATCTTGAGAGCATTAACCTAAAACTGAAATATACATTATAAAATAGAGAAATTCAAATCATTGAACTAAAAAAATTGTTGGAAAAATAAAAGTTAACAGAGTCAAAAAGAAGCCAGTTCAGCGAGGCACAAAGACAGTAAGAGAGTGCGACTGGGACAGGTTTCTACCAATAGCTACAGCAATCATTTCATCAACTAAAAGAAGTGTGGGATAGTAAATTACAAAAAGGCTTTATGGGCCAGGCAAAAGGCACTCCAACCCGAACGAACTCTCGAAGTAAAATAGGAAATAATGGTAGCCTGACAAACATCAATAAAGATTTCGGAGTAGATAGCGATGAGCAAATGCGACGCCTTAAATAAGTGGAACAAAAAACTCTGTATATGTTAAAAACCTTACGAGACCGGATACTAAATCTAGAAATGGAGAATAAGCAGTTAAGAGAAAACAACAATTCAGAAGGAAGTAAAAAATTGAGTAAAAAAAGAAGTCAAACACCACAAATGTAAAATACATAAAACTAAGTGGTTTTAGAGCAAACAGAAAGAATCAACAAGTTAGAAATAATTATATAAAGTATGGAAAGAAAAATAATATAACTAACCAATAACTTAAATAGAGTTTGTTAAGATAAAAAAAGAGAGGAAAAGGAATATAAAGACGTAATGATAAACGAAGGAAGAGAAAAAGAAAAAGCATAAAAGTAAAAAAGAGAATATGAAAAAAATATGGAGATAAAAATAAGCAAAATAAAATAGTAAAATAAAAAAAGATAAAAAATAATAGAAGAAATAAGGACCGACTATTAAGGAGCACAAATACAATATAGGAAAGAAAGATAAGAATACGAGGAAGAAATAAAGAGATTAGTAAAAAATGAAATAGAGGAGAAAGATAATAAAGTAAAAGAATAATAAAAAAGAAAGAAGAATGAGAGATAAAACAGAATAGAATTGAATAAAGAAAGATAAAAGCTAGTAAAAATACAATAAGAAGTCGAGGCATTAAAGGCAGCAGCTCTCGAGAAATAATCGCAAGTAGAGACTTTGAAGGCAGCAGCTCTCGAGAAATAATCGCAAGTAGAGACTTTGAAGGCAGCAGCTCTCGAGAAATAATCGCAAGTAGAGACTTTGAAGGCAGCAGCTCTCGAGAAATAATCGCAAGTAGAGACTTTGAAGGCAGCAGCTCTCGAGAAATAATCGCAAGTGGAACTCAAGGAAAAAGAAGTCGAGGCATTGAAGGCAGCAGCTCTCGAGAAATAATCGCAAGTAGAGACTTTGATGGCAGCAGCTCTCAAGAAATAATCGCAAGTGGAACTCAAGGACAAAGAAGTCGAGGCATTGAAGGCAGCAGCTCTCGAGAAATAATCGCAAGTGGAACTCAAGGAAAAAGAAGTCGAGGCATTGAAGGCAGCAGCTCTCGAGAAATAATCGCAAGTAGAGACTTTGAAGGCAGCAGCTCTCGAGAAATAATCGCAAGTGGAACTCAAGGACAAAGAAGTCGAGGCATTGAAGGCAGCAGCTCTCGAGAAATAATCGCAAGTGGAACTCAAGGAAAAAGAAGTCGAGGCATTGAAGGCAGCAGCTCTCGAGAAATAATCGCAAGTGGAACTCAAGGACAAAGAAGTCGAGGCATTAAAGGCAGCAGCTCTCGAGAAATAATCGCAAGTGGAACTCAAGGAAAAAGAAGTCGAGACTTTGAAGGCAGCAGCCCTCGAGAAATAATCGCAAGTAGAGACTTTGAAGGCAGCAGCTCTCGAGAA
>JAHDVE020009487.1:0-22781 GCA_022606495.2 Halesus radiatus | reverse complement strand
AAACACATATATTAACATAAAGAAAACACTTTGTAGCATAAGAAGATTTTATCACTTAGATTTCTGCTCTTGTCATATTATACTTTTGGGGGACTTCGACTTCGGAGATTTTCTCGTCGGTTTCTTCTCATTTATTAAATTCTATAATTCACTCAGAGTTATTCTATGGGCTCTGCAAAAATCTGTCAAATTCTTATTATTTAACTCATCGTTTACTTTCGCCTTAGTCTCATAAATCTTCTTCTAATCTGCGGTTAATACACCCCAGGATTTGAGTTCTGGATTAAGCCTTTTATCCGCGTTGTAAAAGACTAAAGGATTGGTGGGGAGCATCTAAGGGATCTTGTGGTTTTCTAGGCCAGCTCCTACAGGGATTTGATTCGAAACCATATCCTGATAGACCTTCTTTTCCTCTTTCGGCAGCGTGTTCCACTTAGCGGCCAAGTCAGACACGATCTTTTCCCAAATTTGGCGATTAAGTGGCTTGTTAGGATTGTTGGCTTTGTATTCTTGTGACTTTTGTTTGATGTAGAACAAGTATGGAGTTTTGAGCTATGAAAACGGATCAATGAACTTCTATTTGTATTTAAGGTACTGTTTTTTATAACTCTATTCAGCAGCTCTGTCTGAGAATTGCTCCTTCTCCTTCTCTGTCATGGACCTCCACTTCTCAGCGCTCTGGGACATTGAAAGTTTTTTGGGCTCGCCACACAATTCAGAGGTGAAGTTAATATATCGATTGAACGGACGAGTCGGCGGAGTTGGGATGAGATAGTTCTTGTTGATCATGAACTTGGAGCTGGAAAAGAAAAAGCAATGGCGCATCAGGCGTTGAGTTTGGAGAATCATTTATTATGGAATCGAATTTATGATCTAGAATGATATGCTACTATTAATGTTGAATATCACAAAAATTATATTTGGGATTTGTTCATTATTATTTTAAATTGTGGTTAAATTATATTAGTGCGAAAGTGATATGATTTTATATCTAACAATCATCAAACCATTTCCAAAAAAATATTTATTTCGTTTTTGTTAAACTAAAAAAATATTGTTATGACAATAGTTATTATAACAAACAACAATGCAGAAACTTGTCCATAAACCTGTCTTTCTTAACCGCATTCGAGAAAAACTAAATTTTCTCAAGTAGCACCAAGACAAACCATATACAATGCTGGATTGCACTCTGGGCACCGCAGGTCATGCGCGTGCTCTCTTGTAATGCTACCCGAACCTCCATATGTAATACCTGATGTTTAGCACAATGTTTTAATCTTCTTCTTATTTAATAAAATATAAATCCTTTATTCCTACTGTCAATTTAACTCTTAACCATAATCAAACCAACAAGTCTCGGAATTGATTTAGATTCACGGATGATTGAATACGTACAAAATAATGTTTTTCCCGAACTTACTGCCTCCATTCAACAGCGATTGGCTCTCAAACAGTCCAGCTATACGAAGATCCTCGATTACGAACCAAAAAAACTTATCAAATCCCTCAAATAATCTGAAAATATAACATACTCGCAAAAAGGCTTCGACTTTATCCTGGCAGACCTCGGGTACAATATGCTGCATCTGGAACATAAAGACTGGGGCTTTTCATATATGGACGATTAAGCTCCACTGGATATGCGCTATCATCCGTCTTATCGAAGCTGCGAAGAATTGCTGAATACCCTCTCTGAGTACTAGCTCGCCGAAATCATGCAAAAATACGCGTAAGTCTCCAACGCAAAGTCCATATCGAAGCAAATCCTTATATTTCGCAAAACCAAAGAACGAATCACCAAGACCAAACATCTTAAAGCAATTATATCGGAAACGGAAACTCTTTCTGCCAACAGGTTCAAGACTCTCGTGAAAATGTTTCAGAGCTTCCGCATTGCCGTCAACGGAGAGCTGCTGGATGTTCAACAGTTATGCGAAACAATACCACAAAAGCTGAACCCCGACGGACTCGGGTTTATAATAAGTTTTCATAGCTTGGAGGAGAAAACAGTCAAACAAGAACTCCACAAGCAGGTATATCATTCAACTCTTAAAGAGATAATATAAATATGCCTGTTTTTGTCTTATAGAAATCTGAGAACAAAATTAAGAAACTAACGGTGGAGCAACCAGATCAAATCGAGCTCGAAGAAAACAATAGCTGCAGATCAGCTAAACTCTTTACTTTATTAAAATCAAACAAATCTATTAATTGATATTCTTATTTATGACATATTGTTTCCGGATGTCAGTATCGATTAATTTACTACTTTTATATATATATCAAATGTTAAGATAAATTTGCGTTTTTAAATGGAAATTAAAGCAAAAAGTCAAGATGTGATCCTCTACTCGTTATATAGATACATTCCGGAACTTCACCAAGTCACGATCAATAAGTAGTAATTCCCAATCGAACTGCTTGAGGCTGTTCTCAATGATATCCTCGCCCACGGGTTTAATATAAATAAGTTTCAATCAACTACACAACGCTGTATGAAAACCTTCCTTGCGCTCATTTCAGAAGCGTTCCAGCGCAGCATTGAGGAGGAGGAGGCTGAGTAAAGAAAGCCCCAGTCCCGACAAATGAGAAGGAAGAAAAAGAAAATTAAGGAGAAATAACTTTCGGTACAAAATCCTTATATAATTGCGGGTGAAAAACCCATGCCTATGCTGGCATATTGCATTGAAGGGAATGCTTCGCTAGAGTAATTTAATATCATGATGCAATTTTCAATGCTGCTTTACCCCCCTGATGATCTTCCCAATAAAACTGAAGTCCAGAAAACTGCAAAAAATGTATTACTAAAATCTATTAAAGAACTTGAAAAGACATCCAAAGCTGAGTCTTTATCGAAAAATACCAATCATCAACAAAACCATAATAAACCAGCAACACAGCCCCCGAAAACTGAAGCATCTGCAAAATAGGATGTTAATGAAGATAAAACATAAAGTATATTGGTTATCACTTAGAATCCACCAATCAATAACGAGGATACGGCACACAAATAAGGAGTAATCCAAATGGAAAAAGAAACAAACTAAGATTTATTGCAAAAGTATGTGGCTAACTTGAATTAAAAAAATATTAGCGAAACAGTGTTGAACATCGAGACTCTGGTCGCTGATAACAAACCTATCCTTGAACTGCTTGACGAAATATTGTTGGCATATTTGAAAAACCATCCAGGCTAAGCACGTTCTACTTCAACGATATTCATTAGATTACGGAACAGCCTCAACAAACTACCATCAGATGCTAATTAGTCACAGAACAACAACAAAATCCCATATACAGAGAGGTTTGATCTTGAGGGAACCGTCCTTGAATCTACAAGGCTCCTATTCTAAAACATCTGGCAAAGAAGTTACAACATACTCCCTTCAACAAGAATTTAAATGGAGCATCAAATCAGAAACACTGTTCAATTACTTTCCACTTTTAGAATAATCGAGTCCACAAAGTTAATGTATCTCGGCACATTGTTTTAGTCATTCCTCTTTCATTATTTTACCGAGAAACCACCTGCATTAGGCCTGGCTAATGCATTCATGGAAAGTGTTTTTACTCTTATAGAAGTATAATAATTACGCGATGGTTATGTCCTTTTGCCAAAAGAAAGGGCCATCATCTTAAATATGAGAAAATTAATTAGTGATAAAAGAGGTTTAACCTCTGACGAGAGACTAAATTGGTCTGAGATGAGTATCAATGGTTTTGTTTCGTTGCTCAGATAACTTGACTAACTCGTGTTCGAGAAGACTTTCTTGAATTTATCATTAAGTATAAAGCAAAAAATTGGAATAGAAACAAATTGTAATAATAATTGGATTTAGGTTTGTTTGGGAAACAAGCCATGAAATAAAAATTACTGTTCAATTTATCAAATGAGAAAAATATATTTTTTTTTAGAAGATATATTTTATTTCCATTTTTATTACTTATTAGATCTTAAAAAACTGTATCTTTAATTCTATACATTTATATATAAAAGTATGCTAATATAAAGTAATAATATATCAAACATTAGTATTATTGAGTCCTGCTTCTTTCAGTATCTTTCCAAGAAGTACTGATCTTTGTTTCTCCTTGTTCATACTCAGGCTCTCTTCCACCTATAGGTCTGTGAATAGTCTAGACCGCAGTGCGTCTTTGGCCCTGATTCTCTTTTGGGGGTCGGAAGCCAACATGCTCAGAACTAACGCCAATATGTAAGGGTGTATGTTGTTAACTTCCTCTTCTGTCAGAGTGACCTTCCCGACGCGATTCAAGCTATAAACTTAGTCATATGTTGTCCCAGAAAATGGAGATCGTCCTACGATCAGGTGGAAAAGGAGGACTCCGAAACTAAACATGTCACAGATTTGTGAGTATTTCTGCTCCTCATTTTACATGTTTAGAATTTCAGGAGCTATATGCCCAGGAGTTCCGCATTTTCCGTACAAATACTGGGAATTAGTATAGGCAGCAAGTCCGAAGTCTGTGATCTTCCAGTCTCCACCCTCTTCACTGCACATGATATTGCTAGCCTTCAGGTCCCGGTGCATGATGCTCTTTGTATCTAGATAGGCAAGAGCAGATAAAATTTGCTCCGCAATTTTCTTGATTTCTTTGCCTGTTTGTTTGGCTTTGGATTTGATGTAGTCTTCCAGTGTTCCTCCATTCAGATATTCCAAAATCACGTAGATCAGGTTTTAAGTCTCATGCACTCCAAAAAATTTCATCACGTTCGGGTGTTCAAGTGACCTGATTATGCTAATCTCGTTCTCTAAGGCTTCCTTGCCATGGAGTTACGAATACTGCTGGATCTTACTGAATACTTTGGCTGCAAATTTCTGTTTGGTGTGTTTGTGCTCGACGAGGTACACGGTTGCGAAGTTGCCTCTTCCTGCTCGTTTCAAGGCCTTGTAATGTCCTTAGAAACCTTTGTGGTTAACCGACTTTATTAAGCGTGTATACAGTTTTTCGCAAGATAGATTAGAAGATACAGGATAAAGTTGGATCGATGCCATGCTGTTATCTCGAAGAAAAAAGGCTATCGACGTAACAACTGCATTGGTATATTCCGGGATCATAAGGACTTTGTCCGAGAGAAGAATGTGGGTGTGGTTGATAAGAAGGATATTGTTTTCGGTCGACGCACTGACCTACAAGACTGTAGAAGTATGGAGGTGCTTGAGATAGTATTTTTCCCAGGGCGCATCAATAGCGAACGATTTGACCAGGTTTGATTCAAAGAACGAATTAAACGGTTGTTAGTTCATTTCTCTTTATTGATGGAAGGGTTCACAATTATAATTTATTTTTCGAAAATATAAAAATTAATCTAAATAAAAATATAGTGGTCGAATAAAAACTTATTTCGAGGCTCCAAAACATTATTTGCAATAATTCAAACAATTATTTTTATATATAATTAGTATAAATCATAAAAAATATATAGTCTTTTTTAACATTCTATTTAGATGATAAAGATATGCTATAAGTCTTAATCTGCAGTCACTTATGACGAAGCAGGGATTTCTTCGATAGATCAAACCACGCACAAACTCTATTTCCGAACCATCGGAATCACAAACAAATCCAAGACCAATGTGAACTCCAGGGATCTTCCATATTACATTGACCAATACACACTCACTTATGGGCTCGACAATAAATTATTCATCCTGGACAAGTCCTCACAATAAACAAATGAGAAGAATTGTAAATAATTCACTGATCGAATCAGAGAGACGTGGGAATACAAATTATTTCTGAAACTCAAACATAAATATTATTTTTTGGACGCCCATAAATTTGGAGGAGTGTTTTTAATATATGAGAAAAACCCTGACTCCAACCACGCAGAAGCAATCGTATTCGGCAGCACCAGTCATCCAAATTCTATAGTTCTTGCCAGTCGGCTCGCAACCATCCCGCGGAAACGATGTCTTCTTGTTGATTAGAATTCGTTGGAAATGTATGAATTGGTCTTAGCTTGACGCATAAAAAACTGAAGTAAAAAAACTTCACTCATTGATAGCTTCCAAATTAATATAAATGTAGAATCGTTCTAAAAAAACAAATCAAAAACAAATCTGGGTAATACAGAAGCAAATCAGCGGGTTCGTTTTAATTGATCTGTTTTGGGCGTTATTCCCTATTTATAGTCTATCACTTTTCATGATAATCGAAGTTCATACTGCCATCTTCATATCGATTTTTGTGTGACTCTTGTAATCCAACAAGCGAATGTGTTAAAGCTTGAAGTCATCAATCTCAGTGATTTTATCATTTAGCTCTAACCAAGGGAATGGAAAGGGCGTGCGATTCAATTCTGGCTGCAGCTTATCAATGTGATTAGAATATACATGTGTATCTCCGAGCATATGCACGAACTCCCCTCGTTTTTTACCACACACATGGGCTATCAGACATGTGAGCAGAGCGTATGAAGCGATGTTGAAAGGAACTCCAAGACCCATGTCACAACTTCTCTGATACATCACGCAACTTAGCCTATCATCCGCAGTAACGTGAAAATGGCTCATAATATGGCAAGGAGGAAGCGCCATCTCATGTAATTGTGATGGATTCCATGCTGACATCACAAGTCTTCTGCTGTTGGGGTTTTTTTTTATTTCGTCAATAATGTATTTAAGCTGATCGATGCCTTCGCCAGAATATTTTTTTGTCATGTCAGTATAAGGTGCGTTCCAATTTCTCCATTGAAAACCGTAGACTGGTCCAAGATCTCCTTCTGCACGATGATTGAGACCGATTGAATCTAGGTATTGGCGACTTCCGTTTCCGTCCCATATATGGATATTTTTTTGCTTCAGTTCAATTGCAGAGGTACACCCCTTTAGAAACCACAAGAGTTCCTCGACGACTCCTCTCCAGAATACCTTCTTGGATGTGAGAAGAGGAAAACTTTCGCTTAAATCATATCTCATCATATTCCCAAATAGACTTCGAGTACCTGTACCTGTCCGATCGTTCTTGTCGTATCCAGTCTCTATAATTTTTTTAATCATATTGAGATACTGAAGCTCCTCGTGCTCTTCTCGAGGCATGAGATCATCTTTTTTGAAGGTTTCGGGAGTGATTAATTTAGGATTGTAGTATTGAACGTAATCATAGTTAATATTAGCTTCTCTTTGAGTTTTGGAAACGAAGCCTGCAGGAAAGTTATGCTCAGGAATGAATGTATCGCAAGTAATATTCTTATTAATCCGCGTTTCAAATATATATCTACATTTAGAAATCGCCTCTTCGTATAACTTAGATCCCCCGATCACAAAACTCCTCCCCAAAGGACTCAACTCATTTGATTTTTGGATGGCTTCATCGAGAGACTTTACTCCGAAGACAGTGTCGGGCAAATTTTGGGGATTGCTCGTAACCACTATATTGTGTCTTCGGGGGAGAGGCCTTCTGATGCTCTCAAAGGTTTTCCTGCCGAGGATAACACAGTTCGTGTGGAGGCCTTGAGTTGTGAGCTTAGAGAACCTTTAAAGTTATTTACCCAGTTTCCAAGGTAGTGATCCATTGTACCCGATTCCTCTGGCAAGCGTACATGCTACGACTAAATCTATTTTTTGCATTATAAATATTTATGAATTTTAAATTCAATTTCTCTATTATAACAGTATTTTTTAGTTTGTTTTCAAAATGAATTCGTCCCGCATTTAGTCATAATTTAAATTGGGAAATATAAAATATAAACATTTTTTTTTTCGTATCCTTCAATACTTATTTTAAGGATTTCTTTAATATATATATGTTTTTGTTTTAATTTAACTAATTCATAGTTTTTTGTAAACTAATTTTGTATTAGCTAATTCTGCCAGATATGCCATGACTAAGTTAATACATTTATGTTTTTTTATATAGGCCTATATCTGTATAGACTTATATCGTTTTTTTATTTATTCTTCATGCGATGATCTACGATCATTTGGAAAAATTTCATGTAAATTTGAGTTACGACCTCGAATGAATTAGAAATCTAAAATTAACTTTACGGCTTCGAAAAACTTAATTTCATAAAATTATGGGAAAAATACTAAAAAATAAAATAAATAATAATAATAATTGATATAAAACGTAATTAAAAAAAAAAATATTTAAAATTAAATTTAATTCAATAATAGTAATAAAAATAATATTTATATTTATAGAAACACTAAAAAAGCATCGAAGATAAAGAATAAATTTATTGTTATAAATAGTAAATAACTAAATAAAATATAAAGGGAAATTACCAATTTCAAATGGTAGTTAACTAAAAAAGCTGGGTGGGTTCAAAGCTCTCTCATCGATTCTGCAAAATCTGATTTTAGTTTCAGTCAATCGAATTTCAACAGATTTTGTTCATTATCCTCATCATTTTGTCTTTTTACTAATAAGCTTAATAATGGAGAATTTAATCAATTTTTGTTAGGCTAACGGAAACCCTTAGCCATAATTGATTAAGAATCCCAGAGAAGGCATTATTATTGAATTTAAGGCATAAAAACCAACAAAACAAGAGTATCGTTACATAAATTTAATAGAAATATTATGTGACTTCCAATTAATTTACGAAATATAAAATACCTAATATTAGCAACTAATAGTAAATTTCGATACTGGTATTTACAACTATTATATTTAAAAAAAAAAAAAAAAATATAATTAAATTGAAGAAATTTTCAACCTAAATACTGTTCATAATCCATATTATCTATACATATACCTTTCATGGATTGTGTTGCAAAAAACTCCTTTTAGATAAAAATATATAAATATATTCATCACTACAATAGTTAACAACAACAAAAAAAACACAGACATAATTC
Organism: Halesus radiatus; assembly: GCA_022606495.2. NCBI lineage: Eukaryota > Metazoa > Arthropoda > Insecta > Trichoptera > Limnephilidae > Halesus > Halesus radiatus. The sequence goes on along the minus strand of JAHDVE020009487.1, from coordinate 13,950 downwards.
CCAATTGAACCACAACCAAAAATAAAAAAATTGATCCTATGTCTCATTACAGCAATGGAGAGTTCGGGTCGGCACCATACAACTACTGCTTTCCCTTTATTGTGGACATAAATCTTTACTCCTTAGGTTCTTCTTCACCTTTTGGGTTTCAGCCAGGTGTATTCGAAATTAAACTCGAACCTCAACCAGACAATCCATTCCCTCCAGGAGAGTTTAGCCTTCAGCAGCCATCTATTCTTAAATCCGCTTCGATTAGCGAGGCGAAATTGGATTGTCCCGAAACGAAAATTAAAATAGAAGTCAAAGAATAAAGCCTCAAGAAATAACCCGAACGGGCGAATCAAAGGAAGCATAAGAAGAAAAAACATAAGATTTTAGTCCCGAAGGTTTAAAATCGAAGAGTTAGGAATTGGGACACCACCAAATCATTTCGAAAAATCACTGGCCTGGTGTTTCAGACGATAACATACGCCTGCACACCGAGCAGGTCAAAAACAATATGTTCCAGAGTATTTGAGCACCTGCAGGTTTAGGTGCTGCCAGACTGGAGTGTTCAGAGGTATTATGCGTTTGCCAAGTTGAAGAAGGGAGAGCTTTCTCGACATCAGGACGTTTCGACGATAAAAAAGTTTACCCAACCAGACTTGAGTTTTTGGGAACTCTTTAATCCTATTGAGCAAAGATTTTACACGAAAATATCGCGAATTCTAGTAAGGTATTACTTACTTGAACTCATGCAATTATCCATTCTAGTTTCTGATAAAATTGAGAGCTCTGCTAAAATGGATCATCTTAGAAGAAGGAGAATAGTGATAAATTAATTTTTAGATTAAAAAAATATATGAAATCAAAGACATAAGAAATTATAAGATAATTCAAACAACTTCTAAATAATATAAATATTATAAGAATACCTTTAATTAAATATATATGAATGTTTATATTTTTAAAAATATTAAGAAACCAATAATCGATTATTGAAGAGAATAATGACATATTGAAGCATCCCTGTAAGGTGTAATGGGGTGGAGGAGCGGGCATTGAGGGTCTAAGGTTGCGAACTTCCAAAAGATCTGGAAAAATCAATTGTTTAAAATAATTACTAAAAAATATTAAATACATTTTTTTTTAGAATTTCTTTAAATATACATATAAATTATAAGTTTAATCTAGAAAATCTCTATTTTCTAATTATTATACATTGAAACATAAAATAAGTTTAAAGTCTTTAATTACCAATATTAAATTTCGAAAATGTATTATAAAAAGCTTATTAAAACAAGTAAAACAACACACAACTGGAAGTTTTATTTTTCCCATTTTTTTATTATTCTTTTTAAATGATCAGAAGCAATTACCAATTTAAAAAATATTATTTTTCATCACCTCGTTTCTATTCCTTGATACGCTTTGACCAGACCCAACTCACTTCAACTGGTCAGGATCTAATAAAACTATTAACCTCCGTAAGATAAATGAATGTAGATCAATCAATCACAACGTCTCTCAAGTTAGCCGAGAGAAGAGCATACTCCTGGGTAGCGATCATATGAATTGAGGTCGAAGTTCGGTGTTCTACTTGGTCAATACCTGTTTAGAAGTTTACCGAAGTTAAAAAAAAATATAGTAAATTTATAAAGACAATTAATAACAATAAATAATAAACAATAAATAATAAGAATAACTTTAAAAAAATATTTGATAGCTATTTATTTAAAATACTATAATATATCAATATCTATATCTAATTATTAATATTATAAGTATCTTGCCAGCAAAATATTAAACGAGGTGTGCCATACGAAATAGAAGTTGAGATAATCTTATTGAAATTTGTAAAAAAATTAAAAGTCTAATTCCAAACTATTTTTATATTTTTTTAATATTATTTTTCTACAAAAAATACTTAGAATATTTGTGTATTAATTCCTTGAGAATTGTGGAAATCTCTCAAGATTAGCATGGCATGATTATTGGAAAAAATAAATTAGTTACAAGGTTATGGTCCTAATATTTTTTGGATTCGTAATAGCTTGCTACCATTTTTTATTTGTAACAATATATTTTTGTGATTTCATGAAATAACGCAGTTATACAAAAGAAAAGAATTATCCTAAAATTAATGAAATCGTAGAAATTGAATGAATCAAACTTAGCTTTCACTCCACATAATGTTTCGGAAGGTTTCGAAAGTCTTTTCTCTTTTTTAACAAACAATTCTTAAACATACTTTTTAAAAAATATAAGGATTAATAAAATTTGATTCCAAGCTCTGTTTTTGAGAGAGAATCTATCTTAGCATCATCTAATTTGATTCATTCGAGTTCCAAAAATTGCGCTAGACGAACTAAGGGTTTTCAAATTTTAGACCTTTTAAAATTTTTTATTATTTTTTATCAACTAAGATTTTCGAATTTGAGGAACAAAAACAATAAAGAAAATAAGTAAATATTAGCTTTCCCAATTTTTTAAGGAAATTATCCACACCTAAAAATATAAAGCAATGTTAATTTTTACGTGAAAGGAATATAATGGTGTATTCATTATCGGAAATGAGCTAATAAAATATATATATATTAGTGATAAATTTTTAAAAGCATATAACCTTTATCGAAATCCAATAAGGGAGGGTTTATGTTTCATATATTTTTTGCGAAATTAATAAAAGAGTTTTCGGTAAATATTTCAAGTGATATCTAGATTCCTTTATATTACGAGCCAAAATAAATTAAACATATCAAATGTACTGCTAATCTGAGCCATAAGCCTCACCTCTTCCTGCGTTCTCCTACCATAAATGGTATAATGTGGAGCCCCTCCCATCCACTTTCAAGCGGACGCCTTACTCCATGTTTTTCAGAAATGGTAAAAGATATTTGCTCCATACACAACAGGAAGTCGGAACCTCCCAAACAAGCATCAGAGTTCTCAGCTACCAACCCTAACAAATTGTCAAAGAAGTTATCATACATTCTGATTGTGAACTTAAGCTGATGAATGATTACCGAGTTATTTTACGGTGCACAGAAAAATAGACAGATGTGATCACTATTCGAGTTCTGGATTCTCTGAGTTTGGAAGAGCTGAGCTTCCGAGAGTTGGAGAGTGGAAAGGACCGCGACATTGCATACCTACATGTCTTCAAGTAGACGATGCTATCCTGTGTAGTCGAACATATCGGAAAAACTGTGAAGTTTACTTTTCTGGACCTCAAATGTCAAATTGTTTATTGCGTGGTGGACGATGAAATATTGGTCAAGGACGAATTCATATTTTTTGAAAAGATGAACAATCGGGGAAAACTATGTTCTTTCACTTACAACAGCAACGATTTGAAAGCAGTTGTGGTCGATGGTGAGTAAAAGTCAAAGAATCTTGTAGACGTTCCGATTCAAGACTGGAAAAATTATCAGCTCTATGCCTTATGGGAACTCGACAATGGATGCTTCATCCAGATGAGAAAAGAGAAAACATTCGAGTATAAAAGTTTTATCCTTTACACCAGTGGGGGATGGGCTAATTAAATAAAATTTGAGACACTCGAGTATTTCGGGGCTATGCGGTACCTTGGAGCCGTCAATAACCTCGTAGTTTTGTCGAATTTTGAGGAAAATTATCTCAAAATTCAAGTTTTAAGCATGAATCCCTTCCCGTAACTCTATGCTTCCCAAACTATCGAAGTACCGGATGGATGGTAGCCTTGTTTTGAAGAGGTGAGGATGTGTTCAGGTCGAATGCTGATAGCGATTGCCACGAATGAGTACATGCAGGTTGAGGTGGGGGTCGATTGGCCTCGGATGTTTCGATTGGTCCATCTACTGAAGCGGAGCACCGAATTTCAGTTAAATATGGATGAGATTGAAAGAGTACTGACTATAATCGACCATGAATAACACTGAATACCAACAAAATTGCCATTCAAAAGGTGGGTAAATATCAAGACAGTAAAAAAATGGAATGATAAACCTAATATTTTAATATGTGTATTATTACAGATTTAATTTATTTATCGTGTTTATTTTAATATGCTATAAGAGTTCAAGTTGAATAACAGTAATATTGTAAATAAAATAGCAGACTCTGATGGTTTTGGTTAATTACTAAATAAAACTAAGGACGATAATTCAGGAACGGATGTCCACCGAGTTTCAGCAATCTTCTGTAGCCATCAAATAGGCTTGTGCAGGTGATCTGTTCTGGAAACTCGTCTGCAGAATCTATTAATACTGTGATGTAATAATTAGCTTTCATTATGATTTACTATGTTTAAACGCTCTAAATATTATTTTCGCATTAAATCCAGGAGCTAAATATGATTGAGACCAGGCAATGCATCCTCAGAAAATAAACCAAATAAATGTACAACCTTCCAAAATAGTCTCATTGAAAAATCATTACATAACCAATATATCAATAATGAAACTTACCATATAGACAAGGCTTAAATCCCAAACTCTTAGACTCAGAGGTCGAAAAAGCTAAAGACCGCACAAAGCAAGTCGGTCAAGCATACTCCTTATTTTTGTTGTCGCAACCACAGTTTAAAACAAAAAAACATTAACATAGCTACTACTAAAAGGTCATCGAAATAATCGTCGCAGTTCTACGGAAGGTCTTTAATTAGTAGGAATTCTTCGAGCTCCAAAAAGAGATCCACAGGCTTTTCAGGACCAATACATATAACACGAACCTTGGTTACCAATAATACAAGAATAAAGGGAGGATCAGGGCACCGCTGGTTCACAAAAATCTAAAAATATAAAGAGATGTAGACTACTCGCTGTACAGAAAATAGACGAAGCAACAATCATCGGAAATCAAGCCCTACCTTAATAACAGATCTTGCTGGAAGACAAAGAGCACCAGATCCCCTATGATATCATTGCTGCATCCAACCACTGAATTTATGGTATTCAATTTTGACAGCCAAAAGATGAAGGAAAAGCTGAAGAAGAAGAACTTAAACGCAACGAAATTATTAAATAGCTATGGCGATAAGCCATTCACAGCTTCAGGTTTCGGCCAAAGAAAAGTTAGCACAACATTAAGTGATACTGGATACAATCATCATTCTTATGACAAACAATGATGACTCCATATTTTTTGTGAATAATCGTAAATTAATAGCAGACAGATACTTTTATATCTTTTTATGATTTGTGGTTTTATAACCCTCTATTGAATCCAGCTTGTATATTGCATGAAATTATGACCCTCAAAAAACCATTAAAACATATTATATTATCATTTCAAAAGATAATTTGCATGGACCCGCCCAGCAATCAAATGTCGGAAAATATATATATGATCCGTGCCGAGGAATCCAGAACGATGGTACTTCTGAGAAGGAAAAATTCAATGACTATCAGAGTGGGACAATCAATAATATCTTTAAGACCTTTGAATAAAACTGATTAGTAAGTTCTATGGAATATTAGGGTGAATAATATAAAGTTGTAATGATATTGATCAAGACATATGTATATATATTATAAAGTTTATTGAAAATCTTTGATAGACTTTTGAAAAATAAGAAGCTAGAATTATCCACAAGCGCGATTACTTTAATTCCGAAATCTTAGTTATTCCTTGATAACGAATTTATGACATTAAAATATATAGACATTAATCACTGAAATAGATCATATTCATTTTGTCTCATTCGCAGGAAGCTGATCTAACTTTTTATTTCGGATGATAGACCCTTGTTAATTCTTGACTTTTGGATATCTGATCAGGGATATAGACATAGACATTTTATTCATGGTATTCTTCATAGTATTATTCTGGATCAGCCAAGTAATCGATATGTACACTTAATTGACTACGGATATGTATCCGTGCATGGGGCCCACTTGAATTTGATGACATGATGTTTTGGGAAAATTGGTGATAGTAAATGGTCTCCTTCTCGTCTATCGTACTATGATTTGCTTAAATTATTTATTGCCTATATATTTTATTTAGAATAGTATGCAATGTGTTTATTTTATTGAACAACAATATTCCAATACGTATTTGAAAATAAATATTTTATTTCCTTATATTATGACGGATAAAAATTTTATGAGTTTGTCTGCAATTTATATTTTTTAGTTCATAGTTTTTTGCTAAATTTTATATTTTTTTATGTCTATATTTGTTAATGTTAAAAATTGATTAAAGTGTTTATGAATAGATTTGCATAAAAATCACTCTAAATGAAAATATTAGTATCATTTGACATTTTTATTATTGCGATCCTCATTTCTTTATTTCGCCACTTTAGATTTGGGTGCTTTCATGGCTTTTGGCTTCACTGTTGTCGTCTCTGAAGTTGTTACCCCTTCCTTCAACCTCGGATCCTTCTTGAGGCCCCGAGGCATCGAAGTAAGTTCTCCTGCCAAATCCATCTCTGTCTACTCCAACATCATTACTTATTTTTAGTCCGTTTTCTTCATTTAAGCCTTGGAAGAAATCGCAGCGCCGCTAATTTCCTATCGAGGAATCATTGTCCGCAATTAGGCGATGTGAATTCTGATATTGATTATGCATTCTCCAATAGGAAGTAAAATAAAAAATATTAATGTAGCGATGCTAAGAATCGAGAGAAAGGTTGTATTTTCATACGAGGAATAGAAAGTCTCTACCACACAGTAAAAGAGAAGCTAGATAAACACCATCAAAGCGCAAAGCAAATAAGATAATCTTCGACTAGAAAATGAAGAACGGATGACGACTATTTCGAATAATTCGACTCCAATCAAAGCAATCAAAGCGAGAGGGAGAAGAAAGGCATAGCCCACAGGCAAGAATATGGCTACTGCTGCGAGCACTGCTTTTCTGAGGCAGTTAATTAACTTTCTGAAGGAGAAATTTTGCAATTGTTGAGAAACAAGAGAAATGGCAAGAACTATAACAAGAAATGAAGAGACTAGAACCAAAGTGACGATGTTGTTTTAATCATTCCATTTAATTCCCACAGCAATCACTAGAAACGCATCTCCAATACAGAATTCGATAATTGAATCAACCAAGCTATAGATTTACTTTGCCTTTTGATTGAGCATATTTCGTCGGATAAAAACATAGGAAACGAGTTTGATGAGCATGAGTCCTGAAAATACCACCAGAATAATAATTGAATTCTAGAGAATATCACTTTTGCTCAAAGTTGAGCTTAACCAATATATCCTATTTTTAAATTGGGAGGTAGCTGTTACCGAGCCAAAGGAAGAGAGGGTGAGAATAGGAAATTGGACGGGCTGTAGAGCCTGGAGAACGTATAGAAGTGGTGTTGGGAAATAGATGGTTGCGAGTCTGATGTAAGCGATATCTTGGATCAAGAATATCAGAGTAACTAATAGAGAGAGTGTATATTTGAATTTTGGGGTTGCATAAAATATGACTATAAGGCAGAGTGTGAGAACGATGCCGAGATAATTAGAGTTTGGAGAAGGGAGAGTTTGACAGACTCCGGAGTCAGACAGTACGGCGTCATACCATGCATTGGCAGGGCATGTTGTGCAGGACATGAAATCTGCTGCTCTGCATTGACTGCAGCTCTGGTGACATCGAATGGCTTGGACAGAGGTGAAGACTGCGGCAGTTATTAAAAGATGGCGAAATCGATGGCTTAACCTCATGATGTTGGTGTATTTTCTGAAGTATTAATCTGAATATTATCCTAGAAACTGTTTATAATGTATATATACATAAAATAAGGAGACAGGTTTGATAGTTTTCAACAAATATGTCTAGTTATTGATAGAGGCAATCCGATTCCTCTTTTCGATCTATCGAGAGTTTTTACTTATTTTTCAATGGAACAATTTTTCAATCATATGTATATCTCAGCATCTGTCAGCCAGAAATCATAAATTAATACCAACATTTATTCTGAAGTCGATATTTAATTTTTTTCCTGAAAAGAATAAATTTGCTGTCATTTATATTTATTGTATTTACATTCTTATATTAGAATTATCTGTAAGTCGTTTAACTTTTTAATTTTTAATTTTTTCTAGTTAAAATAGCATAACCATCATTATTCATTTCAAACGACTATTCTAATATATTAATATAAACAAATATTTAAATTTGAGATTTGGAAAAAATGAATTTGGTTACCTATTTTTTGTAAGAATTATACGAGTTTATTCATCAGTATTGATCATAAATAAATAAATTTATACAAAAATACAGGGACATCGTCGGACGGAAATACGCTTCGTTTGAGAGAGGTTTCCTTTAAAAATATATTGGATAATAAGGGGGGAATTTCCTCTTTCTTCAAAGGTTTAGTCTAATCGATCAATCTGATTTTGATTGAATATTATTTTTACTTTGTTAAACTTACAATATGTTTTCAGAAAGAAAGTCTCTCGATTAAAATTTATGAATAAATACAGCGATTTTCAAAAAGAATATATATAAAAAAAACTATGTTCCCTATTTACATATATTAATTATATTACGCGATTTTTGTAGATACTAACTTTTTTGTATACTCGCAAAATGTCCAACCGAATTCTATAAAATTCCAAAATAGGCCAGAGAAATTGGGTAAAAATGATGGCGATGAGCGAAATTTCGAAATAAGCTAGGAAAATATTATTTTGAAGACGAATAAATACATCCATTTTTTAAGATAGCCGATTATGTGAATATATTCAACTTTTTTTTATCTGTAAAATTCATAGGCATAATATTGAAAAATATAATGAAAATTAATGAAAATTTAATGAAAAACTTAGACAAACAGTTATACAAATTAAATAATAAAGGATCGGAAGTCTTTTTAGAATAGAATAAAATAGTTAAAGTTTAATATATGTAATGTAAAATTAGTGATTTGTTTTTATTTAAAAAATCATATGTACTGAGACTGACATACTAAATTAATGGAAATATACTCTCATTTTTAGGACCAAAAATTACAGAAGTCCCATTTAAATCATATCAAGCCCTCATTTAAAACGAAATAACTAGTTCATTTATTATAAATATTTAAAATATAAAAATTATCATAAAGATTGAATAAAAACAAAAACACACACACACAAAAAGAAACACAAAAATGTTATTTACCCAACATTGCATTTTACAGAATCAGCCAAGAGAACCAAAAGTTACTCAACAAGATATCACTGATCGCAATTCATCGATTAAGATTAATCGGGAAATGATGCGCAATGCCGTCAAAGAGCTTATGCACAATAGGCGTAGAAAAAGCTAGACTTCACAGGTGATGGAGACCGAAATTTTAAGAAGTCGAGCTGCCACCTACCCAGAGTGCTTTGCCTCAACTCGACTCAGGAGGGGCATAGTAGTGGATTCTCCCAGGATTTGGGAGGAATTGGATCAGAAATACAAACTTGGAGAAGGGGCCCACTGTGTTGTTAAATACTGCACTGAGAAGGACACTGACAAACCATTCGCCGTTAAAATCTACAGAAATACCGATGATGAAGTTGAATCCACTCTCAAGACCCACTTTAGCCTCGTATCGACCCTATCCCACCCTTCGCTGCCCAAGTTCGAGTCACTTTACATTCTACCATTCTAATGCTTTCTGGTGATGGAATACTGCTCGTACAAAAACGTTAGACATTTGATGGAATCTACTCCGGTCCTATCGGAGATCCAGGCCCTAAAAATCATCAAGTCCCTACTCGAAGTAGTGAGCTATCTACATGAACAAAAAATAGTTCACAGAGATATCAAACCTGAGAACGTACTCTATGATCTCACCTCAGACAAACTCAAACTGATCGACCTCGACCTCTGCAAAGAATCTATTGCCTCTGAAAGCGCAGGCTGCTGTCGATTATGGACCAACACAGGTACTACCTTTTACAAAGCTCCAGAGATGTTTGCTGCTGGGTACTCGGAGAAGGTGGACGTCTGGGCTGTGGGAGTCATGGCTTATGAGTTGCTTTTGGGACAACTCCCCTTCTAAAGTATGTATCTGAAGGACACCGTAGAGTTAATAAAACATGCGAAACTCTAAATACCTACGAAAACTCCGCGAAACCTGCGCAGGCTGTTGGAAGGGTGCCTAGAAAAAGATCCAGTCGGGAGAATGTCTGCTGGAGAGGCACTGAGACTGGTCGATAAAATTATAGAAGACTCAACTGTATGATATAAGATTTTTGTCACAAAAAATATAATATTTTTTTTATTGTGGTTGTGCGCTGAGAATCTAAAGCAACCTTTGCATTCAAAAAAAAACGTTCCATTCTATTATTAACATCTATATTTTTTTTTTTTGAATATTCTCACATCCATCTACCAATACTTTTTTTATGATATTATAAAACTAGATTTTTAATAAATTTAAAGACATCTAAAATTAATTAATTTTATTTCAAAGCATCTTAATTTACTTTTCATAGATTTTTTATTGGTTATCGCTTAGAATTATAAAAAATGTTGAACTACTATCTAAAATATTATTACCTTTAATATTTTTGTAAAAAATATTTTGAATTGCTATTTTACTCGTGAGTTACATTAACTCTTTTTGAAAGTGCAACTTATAGTTTTTTTTATTAAAAAAATAACATCTTCTTTTTTTCTTCATACCTTTTAAAAAAACCTATCAAATAATCCAAATCATTATTTTGAATGAATCGAAAGAAAAAACCCAAAAAAAAAATATTTTTTGCACGAACCCAGACATGAAACACACCTTGCTATAATATTTCCGAGTATGCAGCTACAGGAAAAAAAAAATTACTACTGCAGTCGTTATTGAGGACTTTATAATTTGTAGGCGGTTTCATATTTTAATTTGCAAAAAAAATGCAAATATAATCCAAAGCGTTATTATATGCACTAAAATAAAGACATTAAAAAAGTTTAAAATTTATTTTATTATTTACTAATTCTCTAATTCATCATTTTTATACATCTATAAATACTTATACTTTCCAGAGCCTATCAGATAGGAATATAACCTTCGAGTCTCCAAACAGTATCATGGGTGACTGTACATATTTTTCCTCCATCTGAAAGTGAGTCGCTTTAGACTCCCAGCACCAAATTCGCTTCATGGAGAGATCGTATCACGAACATGTTACCGCCTCGGCTTTCAAGACTCCACAACTGGTTTGAGGCACCGGTGGGCGGCCACTGGATGATCTTCCCTCCGCTTTTCTTGGACTCAGCAGCAATATCAACGTTCATGCCTGTTTTGAAACTCTGGATCTGGAAATACTTTCCAGTTTTGACAAAATTCCATCTCTGGTTGAACCTAGAATTGCGTGTCCACTGGACAAGTCTCTCTCCTTCCTCATTACTGGAGCAGGGAACATCTAATGCCTTGCCAGATTTTGCATTTATCAAGATAGTTGTCTTGTTGACTATACTGTTGCCGTCACCTACTGGCTCAAACCGGAACATTTGATACGGATCAGAAGAGCTAAAATCAGTGTATTTAAGTACACCTTCTAATACCAAGGCTTTTTTAGAATTCTTATATGTTTTTATCCAATAATACGGATAGTATTATTATGCTGGGGCTCTTTCAATGTAGAATAATTGATCCGAAGCTTGCTTACCTTTTTTGAGGTGGATCTCCCCTGACTCCTAGTCAAAACAGTAATCTGACATGGCGTTGACTATCTCGTATTCCTAATTTTTAATGAGTTCCACGAACCACAGTTGGCTGAGATCTTGCGGGTTGGGTTTGGTGGGCACCACCTTGGAGTTGTGATGGGACTGGGTATTCTCGAGTTTGACAGCCATCTCGTTGCCTTTACAGACCAACAGATAAAGCACTCCTTTCGGGAAGTTATTTGTCGTTACTTACATTATATTGTGAAGTTATATGGATAAATATATTAAGTATAAAATATAGAGATTCTGATCCTCATTTGAGGTCATAAATATTGTTCAAGATGTATTCTTAATCCTATATAAAATGGTGAACAACTTTTATGCTATTTCACAAGGGGGTGTGTATCCAACATTGCCAGGAATAAATGATATTTTAAATAATGAAGAAATTAATTAAAACAACACTTTTCCACAAAAAAACAAATATCTGAATCGGTCGTTTAACATCAGTTCATCTGTAATTCCGTCGAGCATTTTCAAGCTATTCGGCTGGAAGTTGCAGCATTATCTTGTCCAAGTCACGAATGTAACCTAGTAAAAAGATCAAGCTCGTTCCAAGTTGCAGACCCACGAATGGCAAATAAAATCTAGCCCTTGTCATATTTCTGAAAATAGGCAATATCCTTGCCACAAACATTCCTGAATACTAGTTTATATATGCTACATTACCTGTGGCGGAGAAAGCAAAGAAATTGAATGAGATGTATTTAATATAAACGCTTTTAGCTTATTATTATGTCACGTAAGGGTTGGGCTTTGTTATGAATTGGGCATGAGTGACTTTATAGTTGGATATAGATCGCGACTGGCCGATTGACTTTGATTAAGGTTTGGTATCTTCTTTTTATGGAGACTATTTGTTCATCGGAAATAATAAATTATAAAAGATACCTAAACAAATGGGATTTTTATAAATAATACAAATTAAACAAACGTCTCATCTATTTGAGGATATAAAAAATAACAAAAAAATATGGTGTCAATATTTTCAATAAAAAAACTCTATTAGATATATTTAAGCAAAAGCGTCGGGGCTTATCCACATCATTCGCAAAGAATCACGAGACAATTTTATTTGAATCATTTTTCTTGAATCTCTGTCCCCACCCAGTGACCGAAAAGAAACCATGCACAATCACAAACGTAGCTGTACCGATCCAGTACATCGAATTGTAAAAGGTGACTCCTTTCCTCCAATCCAAGATCACAATGAAAGCACCGATCCAATTCATGTAGAAGTTACTCAGAATCCACACAAAAGCCTTAAACCATTTGGCGTCTGCGATTTTTCCAAGCTTCGTCGAAGCTTTAAAGCAAAACCTACTAATGTTTGCGATTAGAGCCCATTGCATAAAACCTAAAAAAAAAAAAATATTAATTTATTTTGTATGTTTTCAATCAATAAATTACCCAAGTAATAAGTTGAATAAATTCCGTGCCAGACGGCAGAAACGAAGAATACCACCATAGTGGCTAGTAAAGGGTTAGCGTTTTTTTGCATCGCTATCGGGTCGTAAACACAGACCTTCAACCAGATCTGCACACTGGTATTCCAACTTTCTGTCTTGATTTTTGGGTTGTATTCCAGTTAATATCTTTCAGAGCCGATATTAACTTCAGTAAAATGCCCGTTTTTATCATAGCTGATCCCCGATAAATCGACTGCTATTTGTGTGAATGCCCACCCAGTATAAAACTTAACTCGGTAGATGGTTCCGATTGTGCTGAGCAAGAACATCTTCATCAATAAAGAACTTTCCATGAAGTAATGGTTGGTGATAAACCAGTCGGCGGGGAACATCGGCACTACCAATACTGTAACAACCGCTAAGATTAATGCTTTAATAAAGTTGATGGCGAGTTGTTTTTTAGGAAATTGGATTGCAGCGTATTGATTTTCGAGTTTGATGAAGCTCATAAAAGTCTCGAAGCTGAGTGTTGGCCCAATTGCGACTCCTGGGAAGAAAAATATGTATCCCAAATACTAAGAAATCGTATATTTTCCTTTGCTGTTGACGTACTTGGAAAAGTACACAATCTTGGTTGTTAAGAACATTTGAGGCACTGAGCAGTCGAGTTTCCAGCTCTCGTAGTCATATCTAAAATAATAAAAAATAGTATTTAATATTTATTTGTTGATAATAATTACATAGATCGATAGAAATGAATAAAGAGAAGAAATCCGAACGCCAAGACGGTGCCGACTGTTAGATGGTTTCTATTAAATTGAGACAGCACGAATAAGCAGCATATGCCTGTCCCAACAACGTAGTAGGCCCACTGTTCGAGCAAGATGTAGAGGAACACGACCCCGATGCTTCCCGAATAGAGCAGCCTCATGTTGGGTGA
>JAHDVE020009486.1:0-48825 GCA_022606495.2 Halesus radiatus | reverse complement strand
TGTTAATTGTTCTCTTTTTATCATAATCTTTATATCGTATATTGTATTAGTAAGACTGTTTATAATCCAATAATTAAATTAAATGTTAAGAAATCGAAAACGGCGAAAGAATGGAGATAGAGTTATAGTTAAATGATAAAGATCACTCCTTCCAGAAATCTTCTGGTTTAGATGTAGGTACTCCATAAAAATGAGATAGGTCTAAGACTAAATAATCTAGAAGCCTTAGAAATAAATGTATCACTTAAAATAAATTAAAGCCATTTTCTAAATTTACCTTTAGATTTATCGAGTAGCCCATTTATAGACGTATTCCTCTTCTGCTTCCCAACACCTACTCCCACCTCTTCTATCTTTCTTATCCCTACTTTTACTTCCATTTTTAAACTTAACATTTTTTATCATTTTTTTTTAAATGTGTTTAAATGCCAATTTTCATGATATAATAGTTTAACGTAAATAGTACAAAAAACTAAAACACTCAAAACAGAAACAACTACTATTGGGAAACGTTCATTTTTTGTATGTTCAGTTAAATCTGAACATCAACCGTAAATATTCTATATTTACATTAGTACCTTCGTTACGTATTGTTTGTATTGACTCTAAGCAATGTGCAGACATTACGCTACAGTTCTATTTAGTACGGTGATACAACGTTATAGCGTTGAGTAACCACTGAGCGCGTGTCCACTTTGTGGGGTTTTAAAACAATTTTGTCTTTTTTTATGCATTTATTTGAATTATATGGTGCATAATTGTGAATATTCAGTGTAAAAAAATCTGAACCAGATATTCGACGGCCTCCATGGTCGAGGGGTAAGGCTCTCGACTACGAATCCGAAGGTCGCGGGTTCAAATCCCGGCGTGCGCAAGTAAATTTTATTTAATTAATTTGTGTTGTTTCACAATTAATTCATTTAAAAATAATATATAGTATATTTGCGCACGTTCCAGAGTGGAAGATACTCTCAGTATCGCCCTGGTGAAAGACCACCATTCAGAATTGAAACGTTGCTTGAAATGGCTTTTAGCCGTGTTTGGTGACCAGATCTGAATAGCCAGGTATTTCCCCACCTTCCTCTTCCCCTTCTCCTTCCCCTCCCCAATACCTTCAGCCTCACAACATTCCCCAATTGGGAATGTCATAGTCTCACTGGCTCCAGACGGTTGGGAGCAGTTGGGACTCTTGTGAGGTATTCATATAAAAAAATAAAAAAAATCAAGTACACAATTCGGGTGGTGGTTTAACTCTTTGATTGTTCTAAAGTATGTGGTAATATCTTGTTTACCATACTCCCTCCCTATCGAAAGTCCTGTACGAGTATGTGGTTTTGAGTATTGCGGAATACCGGAACAAGTGTACCAAGTATACCGAGTATCTCCTCCGAGCATAACGCTGACCCCACCGTCGCAAGTTACATAAATGCAGCGTATCACAGCCGTGTACGAGCACGAACTTTAAACAATGATACACGGAAGACGGTGTGTGACAAACAGTGAGGGATTATGATATGTAAGCCGCGGATAAGGAACTGCGCTGAGCGGGTTACGGGGTACAGTGTACGGAGAACGGTGTATGCCAGAGTAAACACTCCGTCTTCTTGACATGAATTATAACTTCGAACTGTGTATTATCTGGAGTATAGATAGGGAAGATAAAGCAATCACTAGTTAGGTTAGCTCACATTTTACTCTCGTCTTGGAAAATAGATTTCTAATGGAAATTAATTTGTGCGGGTCATGATCCCAAAATGCATGAAATATTATAACCCGAAAAACTAGCCGCTCGAATATACCCGAAATTTTATCAAAGTTGAAGGTTCAAATATACATTTGTCGTCTTTTGTTATTCGGCTGTATATCCTCTCTACATACTCCTTCGAAGACATTTCATAATTATTAGCAAAAAAAGTTTATGGCGGATTTCCACTCAAGATGCGTGCAGATATTATAAGTATGTCGACTTTTGTATCCTATCTGCATACATTACCAGGGACGAACTACAACAATAATAATCCTTTGGGGATCAAGAGACTGAAGGATCAACTGGCAGAGAGATCACTTGTTGGGGGATCAATTGTTGGAGGATCAGTCCTCGTGGAATCGGCTTAATGTTATTTAGGCACCTATTTATGAATGATAAAAACATATTTTAAAATAAATGTTAGTCTTCCGGGATTTTGGTTTTGGAAACTTGGCCATTCGGAATTCGACTTGTAGAAAAGAGCCTTATGAGATACTTTTTGCAATATAATTTAACTTCATAAAAATAGCGTCTTTATCTGCAAAAAAACAAATAATTAAAAAGATTTACTTGATCGAATTTTTGTTTTTCTTTACTTTCCAGAAAGTTTATACTACATTTTTTACATTAAAATACACAATTCAATTATAAAACATTATTTATATTTTACATTCACCTACTTAATATAAAATAAATCTGAAAAAAGTACTTACACCTACATAAATATTTTTTTTAAAACTAAAAATTGATTCAAACATAACAATGTTTTTGTACCTATATTAAATTTAAGAACAGCATAGTTATGCATGGTTACACAATACATATTCAAACCATTTAAACTTATAGTGTTTTTAGAATTTTGTTGGAATTTAAGCTCTTTTTTCAACTGAAAATCTACGTGAACATATTTAAAGTTATCCGTACCCAAAAGGTACAAAGCAAAGAAATAGCTTTTTGAACATAAGGACAATGACACATCTAACCAAAATACTGGCATCCTTCATTACCAAAGAAGACCCTTATCAACTGTCAAATTGTCTGTCAGGAAAGAGGAAATTTCATTTTCCCTTTTAATTCTCAGAAACTTAAGGGAACCAGAATTCCTTTGACTGATAAAGTGTCCTTTATGTATTTTTAAATAGAGATTTATGTTACAATATCACTTATTTTATTTATGTCACAAAGTCACCGTAAATATGATATCATAATATAATTACGATGTTCAAAATTAAAAATTGCACTGAAACATAATCATTATGATGATTTTTTTTCTAATGAGAAGAGTCCATAATTAAAACAACAGTACTTCGTAAAAAGCAATCACTTTGTGGTTTAACGTTTTCTGTTCATCGTACGTAGTTAAGAATAAGCAAAACCAATACACGGCATTAATTCAAAGTTATTGTTTTATTTTTAAATAAATGATAAAGTTTTTTTTTTGCCACTATTTTATTTACTTTAACCAATTTATACAGTTTTATTTTAATTTAAAATCATTTTCTTTGCTCGTAATATCACTGAAACAGCACTATTTTCCATATTTGTATGGCTTCATCGTATACCAAGTAGTACCATAGTTATAATGTATTGTTTAAAAACAGGTGTCATATAAATGTCTACTTAGCACCACAATAAACTGTGTCACCTTTCCATGTCCCTCAGCTTCTGGTGCAGAAAGGGGATGAGAAGGAGCGGGAGGATGTGGCGGGCACTACTGGAGAGTCCTGCAGAGCCAGTTTGCATGGCAGCTGGACGCTCTCCTAAGAAAAGGGAAATCACATTAGATAAAAAAGGTGATTTTCCAAGTCGTTGTTACCATAGAAATGTAATTTACATTGCTATGGTAGGGTTATTTCAGTAACAGTAAATAAAGAAAAACATTATCAGAGTGAAATCATTCACCATGATAATAAATGTTTTTGAAAAAAAAGAGATAGACGTATGAAACACAGTTACAAATATGATGTTCATTATGTTTTCATGCTTAGACATTGAAAAAACTAAAAAAAGTATTTGAAAACAATAATGTTATCCCAAATCATTTTTTTCTTGCTGAAATTGGCTTTAAACACCGAAACAGCTTTCACAATAATAAAAAAAAGTAAAATACTCGTGGAAGTTAATAACATCACTAAATTTGATTTACATTAAATACAATAAAAATTTAATGGATTTCTTCAAAATAACACAAAAATAATTAATAATTAATTACCAAAGTACGGCATTTATATCAAAATGATTTATTTACGATAAAATACGGCTACCTCCATTAATTTGTTACCGAATAGTTCAAAATTGAGTACATCAAAACACATTCCAAAAGTTACTTGTTTTGCTTAGACGGGTAACTTATTTGTCTGATAATAGTTCAAAATAAATTATTTAACATGAAGCTATTTCAACTTAACAAAATATTCGAACAATAATACATCATTACTTTTCTTTTTCAAAGCACGCAAATTATCGATTTAGAATATATTGTAACATTAAATTAATACTTTGTCGCTTTAAACGTCCCTGAAATAAATACATGCCAGGTTATTTCAGAATAATAAATAACAATTTAAGGTTATGGTTCAAAATATCAAACATTTAAAAAAAATGTTTCTGGTCTCTCCTGGGAAATTTTATAATATTCTAATATTTAGTTTGTTTGCCTTCCTGACAGAATAACGAGCTTAAAAATAAAATTTCTTTTCAATTCTTTGTTTATTTTCTGTCATTCGAAACTTTTTCTCAAATAACTTGCGAGCATTGTCTTTGAAACGTGACATAAATTTTCCACTCGACCCGACGTAAAAATTTCCCAAACAACATTTTCCTAGAACCCTTTCTTTATATCTGTCCACTATCCACTTCACTAGGGTATATAGTGAAATATACGAAATATACTTCTACATGCGAATTTAATAGAAAATAATAATATTTTATTTTAAAAACTGATCAAGGCGAAAAGCTTTTCGTTTGTGAGTTTATAAATGCGATCGGGCACTTCATCTGTCACTTTTTGGAAATTGTGTTTTTTCGATAGCCGGATTCCGTATTTACAATCAATGAAACTGCTTTCCATGTTCACCAAGAAGAAATTACATATATTACTATGCGATTAAAATAATAATTGTTAATAATAATAATGCTTTATTCGAGAAGGGGTGCGGGGGTACTGCAATGCAATGCATATCATTGTGGACAATAATAACACATAAAATAAATAACAATGTATGAAACATGAAAAAGGAAATAAAAATATACAGATAATATATAATAATAAAAACATTCTTCATCGATTAAAATAAATTAAATTGTTTTTTTTTGTGTTTATAATACTGTATGGATTGATTACAAATTTAATTGTTCTGTTGTACTGGATACTATAAATGAGAATTGTAAATGTACCTCATGTCATACAAATGAGCTCCTTATAATATGTAATGAACATTTATTTTTTTTAAATATATTTCGTTTTTTGGTACGGGGTGGGTCTGCTCAAAACATTACTGTAAAGCATTAACTAAAATATTTATTCAAACAAACAAAATAATACAACGATAATTTTATTTTTGCAAAACCGTACAATGTATTGTATTGGCTATTTCTACATTTCAAATATTACTAATTATTTTCAGTATTTTTTTCGATTTCAATCATTGCATAACTTTGTGTAAAAAGATCAAACAATGATTTTTTATGACATTGCACCGACTTTGAGTTGATTTTCTCACGAAAACGGCGCTACAGAAATAATCCCTTTATTATTATTATAGAAACGAAGAAGTCAATTTTAATGTAATGAAGTCATTACTTTGAACATTCCAATGGAAATTCATCCGACTTCGATTTCCACCCAAGCTTTTCATGCATTGACCAAAGTATATCACGTATTTGAAATATCAACGGTAAATAAATTATATGTACATTTAGGATGTCGCGGTGCCTATTTAGAATTATTTGTGCCCTCTGGTATCACTAGCCAGCGCAACCGTGACATCCTTGTCGACACGGCTACTTCACATTCATTTCCTTCCGTGTCATAGTACCGCGTCCTTTTGATATTTCGTATTTCAGTTAGAAAAAGTGTATTTTATCTACTGAATCAAACTTTTTTCGAGCCGTTTCAATACCTTCCTTTACCGGGTAACAGAATCAGATATACATATGCACTCATACCACAAGGTATTGATTAAATAAAATACATTTTTAATTTTATTCCACTTTTATTTTTGACCAACGTTAACAACAGGATTTCCAGTAATTGGTTACTACCAGCATTATGATATATTTAAAAAGGTTTCATTATAATTATATTTATTGTGAACTTCTGGGGAATAAGTTCTGACCGGCAATCAGAAGGGTGCAGGTTCGAGTCCTGTCGGCGACATTTATTTTTTCTCGGAAGGTTTTTTCAATTTGGATGAGTGTTTCAGGCTAATAATTATTGTTTATAAAAATAATTGTTACCCTTTGCGCTATGCACAAAAATCTTGTCTTAAAAACTGTAGTTTATCAATTAATAAATAATTATGTACTTTTATCGCTATGATTGTTATTTAAAATATATAAAATCATGTTAAAAAACACTGAAAAAAAAGTGAAATCAAGGTTTGCTACCCCTGACACCAAAATTGTATGTAAATCAAAGTTTAATATTAATTGTATAAATCTGAAGATAGCCGTCACAGGCTTAAACCGGTCACAGTAAAAAAATAAAAGTGGAATAAAGTTCAAATGAGTATTTTATTAATCATTACAATGAAATCAAAAATAGAAACACAGGGTAACGTTTGAAAATCCTTACCATTGAGAACATGCACCCTAACGCTGGCCACGTCTGCATTGGAAGGACTACAAGAGTACTTCCCGGAGTCCGGGAGGTCAGCGTGCTGGACCAACAGCCGAGATGTTGTAGTTTCCCCCTTTTCCGTCACGACGGAGACCCCGCCCCGAGTCGAGTCGTAGCTTATAACCTGGATTTGGACAGAAATGAGGTTGAAAAACTTTGACTCTTCGTGAGTTCAACGTATCCACTGCTCGCTCACGTGAACCAACTGGGAACTGGAGTTACAATACATCCGGTGAAATCTTTACAGATACAGTAATTCAATTCCCAACACTTTAAATTAGTTTTCAATGGATACGTTGTAGCGGCTTAATGAGAGTCGTAAGACACTTTTATAAGGCCTTCGGAAGGCAATACAGATGTAACATAGAAAAAAAGGGTTTTTAAATTAAATAATAATTGTTATTATTAATACTTTTAACCTTAAAATTAAATGGAGTTCTATAAATTAAACTTGAATACAATAAAAAAACTCGTCATAACTCTTATTTCTATAATACATTTTAAAGTTTTGCGCAATATATGGACAGATGATAGCTATAAATCAATTTCATAAAGAATATCACTGTATTGAGTTATATTATCATCTTAATATATCAATGTCAATGGAATAAGTCGCACGCGATATTAATCGACTGTGTAAATGGAGTGGCTGTGCGGTCAGTCGCCATCGACGCGACGAGCGACTAGCCGCACGGCAATACTCAGCTGTGTAAGTCCTCCATTAGTTGTAAATCACTAGTTACGAATTTCAGTTGTTAGTCACTAGTTATAAGTCTTAGCTCTAAGTTATCAGTTACAAGTCCAACAAATAAGTTATAGGTTAGATAAATTAGATTTTAACAATAAGCAAACACATTGTTGATTGATAGGTGAATTAAATGAAAAGACACATTGTTTAAATCCACTTTTATTTTTGTACAAAATCGTTGACTAGTTTTGATTTTTAAGTCCTAAGGATGATTATATAAGTATATTTTTAGTTCTGAAAATGATTTAGTCGAATCGAAACTAGTCGACAAATTTATACAAAAATAAAAGTGGATAAAAAAAAATGTATTTTCATTTAATTAGATAAATTAGGTTATTAGGCACCCTTGGGGTGATTTCCCCCATAAATGGCGCTATGAAAGTAGTTCTAATATTCGCATTTTTCCATTTTCGCGAATGAATTAACTTCTACTAATATCTACGGCACCGCCCAGAACAGACACGTAAAGTAGAAGTCACGTCAAAAATACTTGTCTACATTATCTATGAACACATCCACGCAGGGTGTAATGTGAACACTCTCTTCTGCGCTGTGCCTGCCACTATACGTGTCTGCACTGCACGGTGCTGGTAGATTTGAATAGACCTTAATGTAATTTATCGAAGAAAATAGTCACTTCGTGGCGTGACATTATAATTTAAATAGAAGATTTTTTTTTGTTATGCACCACATAATTTTATTTATATTAATGCATTATCGACCGGTTTCGGCTGAACTCAACGTTCATCAGAAACGTATACATAAAACTAAATTCACATACAGAGTTATATAATAATGAAGACAGTGAAAGTAATACATAAGAAATGGAATGGGTTTGAGCCTTAATAACATATAAAAATGAAATGAAAGTTATAATTGCCGTAAAAACAAATAGATTTAACCCAAAGTCCGATTTTAAGTATATTACCTTTCTTCCCCTCCCCTTCCATTCCCCTCTACCGACCAGTTTTCTGGTGCTCGATCCTGTTCCACTCTGATATGCTGTCTCTTTCCCCCACTTTCACTGTCATCATTATGATATATATATCTGTATGTTGATTTGGTTTATATGTTGTACGAAGGTTAAATTCATTCGAAACCGGTCGATAATGGATTAATATAATTAAAATAAAGTGGGTTAAAACAAAAAAAAAATTTTTTATTTAAAATAAACCTTTATGTGTACGCGTCATTGTTCAAATTAATGAAATATCACAGAGAACTCGAACTTTGTACAACAATTACCAGGATACAAAATATGATATTTTGTGAAATGTTTTTAACAAATTTGAATTGTTTCAGCTATACCTACTTGTTTCCTTGTTTCTTTACCAACACTAAACTTAAATCAATTACTAAACCGATTGTAGTTTATGTCACTCAAGGCGTAAAAATATTTGGAAAATTCCAAGGATGAATTATTACGTTTCAAACGGAATTTTAGCGTGCTGTTCACTGTAGGCTGTATGCCTGGGCACCAATTAAAAGTTTATGATTGTACCCATAACTCAATCAAAGTTTAAAGTTGATTTGTATTGTACCCATCTCAGGAGGAATTTCGGGTTCTCCAATTTTGCGCCCTTGTATGTCAGTTGGAACAGGCCGCAATGCGTAGGAATTATTTACTTATGGGCCGGATGCCTCCTGTGACACGCTGGTTTAATTTCGTTTAGCACATACGCTTGAATGTACAAGGTTGTAGTTGTGAATATTACTTTAAAATAAATTTATTTACTTATTTTTCATAGTATCCATAAAACAGTTCTACACTGATATATCTTTTCTTTTTCTTTTTTTTAAAGAAAGACAAATATTCCCCGATTAAGGATAACCTGACAATATTTGAAAATCTCTTATTACCATCACAGTAAGCGGAAGATGTTGGTCGTCCAGTATTTTCAGTATCTTTAGTCCTTTGATAAAAAAAATGTATAGGTTGCCTACAAAATTTGAAAACAAAACCGTGGCTTTTTACGAAAGATATTCATAAGAGTAATAATAACATTATACTACGTCAAGCACAAGAGCGAATCAAGAGCGTAGACAGATATATACGTATACAATATAGGTATGTTAGGGGAATTACAGCGGTTACCGAAAATACGTCGTATGAGGCGGTACGTTTAATATGAATGATTACATAAATATTAATGATTCTCTCGTTATAGTTCAAGGATTTTAAAATTTCCAATTCCTTGTGATTATCGAGTATCTTTACTTTGTTTTGATTATTAAATGATTAAGATACTTCATTGCTATTGCATTTTATTACTAGTCTTCTGATGATGGAAATAAATGAGAAGTTTTTATTGGGTTAAACACTGGCAAAGGCTATAATAAATTGAGTTGTACCATCATAATGGACTGATCTCTGGTTAAGTGACAAACTTAGAGCAACTCACGCTTAGGTCGGCCAAGTAAATACGCAAAATAGATTGGCATGCTCTTGGAAACACTTCCCATTACCTCTGGTATCAGACACTGATTTTGAAAGATCTAAGAGTCTACTTTTAAAAAATATTTATTAAGTTAAAAGAAATATATAATTATTTCAATTTATCGGCTTAACTACAAACATACATATTATTATTAACCTATTTTAATACATATATTATATATAATACTAATTAATATTACATTATATTATTTATGTGCCTTACATATTATTAGTATATGTATTACATATTATTCAGATCTTACATATAATAGCTATCGTATTTATTATTATTTTTATTTTACACATTGTTATTTTGAGATTGATAAGTTTTTTTTTTAAATCTTCTTACACGATTCTCCGTTTTCAGGCTATTGGGAACGAAATTTTATATATATATACACCCTCATGGCATATGCTTCTTTTATCACTTTCAGTCTTTACTGTATTCGTGTACAATTTATTATGTTGTCCTGTGTAGTGTTCGCGTAGTTGTGTTGTTTTTTTTATAAATGCTGTATTCGTGTGCAAAAGTCCATATTGTATTTTGTAGATTAATAGCAATATATTATATTCGCACAGCTTTCTGTTTTTCAGGTTTCTTGATATAGTTTTTTTGTGGGAGCGTCTGGGTTATAATTGAAAGGTTTTTTTATCACTTCATTCTGTATTATTTGTATTTCGTTAAAGTATGTAATGTGTGTTTCCCCATATTTCTATTAGGTAATTTAGGTGGGACTAGATAAACTAAATGAGAGGCCCCTCTTAACGTGTGCTGGTAAAAGAAGAGCTATTCTACCAAATACTAGTCTATTAAAATAGATATTTCTGACAAAAGCTACTTCATAAGAGTACAACAACTAATTTTATCCACCCCTAACGTGATTGAATTACTAATCTGGCATTTATAAATTAATTTTATTATTTTTAATTTAAATTGAACAAACCTCATCCTGGTGATACCAAAAGATGTATGCAGGCGGCTCCGGACTGAACCTGATGCTGCAAGTCAAATTGATCGTGCTGCCGAGGTCTACGTGCAGGTCTGGACCCCCGAGGATTGTCGCCGTTGGGACTGCAACAAGGTGAGAAAAAACCATTGTTTGCAAAACTTTTAATGAAAAGCAAACAGAAAAAGACTCGAGCGTCAATTATATATATATATATATATATATTATTGACGGCCGAATCAATACTTGCATTTAAAAGTACTTTTGTTGTAACTCGCGGCGACTGAAGCAAAAACGTCGTGATGACTGATGTTGACAGTCTGAATAAACGCGAACTTGTTAGACTACTTAAGAACCGCTGTGCGTCGACTATACGAGTACATTCTGTTTGATTAACAAAAGTATCAATATTATCACCGCACGAGGAGCCAGATATTGATAGACTTTTTGGCTATGATTGGACTTGAACTCCAGTTACAGAGACTCCTGTCTGTGCCACTCAGTCTGTCCATGAGATAATAAAAGAACACTGAGGTTATGACTGTTCTAGTTGCTAGTAGCTGTATAAAACCGTTCGGTTTCAAAAAATTAAGTATAAAGAATTTCAATTGTTCTTTCGCGATAGCTAATATAGTACATTAGACTCACCAACAACATTTAGGTTGATGAAGTAGCTCTTGACGGGCTGCGTGGATATCTGGCACTCGTACATGCCGGCGTCTCTCTCTTGCGCCCACTTGATCTGCAGCGTCCACTCCGCCGTCTCCTTGTGGTGCGTAGCCTGGAACCGCTGGTCCGACGTGTAGGTGTAGCTGCCCACCGTCAGGATGTGCAGGTCGCGGTGTCTTATCCAGGACACCTGATGGACAAAAAATAACTTTAGTCTTATGTCAATTAACTTGACTAGGACTAGGATACCTTGAGCTATAATTTAATAATGTATTTTGGAATTGTGGTACTAAATCGCACCACAATTCCAAAGGTAAATAAATCGGGAAAATAGTTTTATTTTATTTATTTTCTCAACAAAAATGCATTATGGCGTCCCCAATTCGAGAACCTTGTGAGGCTAAAAGTAGTGGGGAGAGGAAAGAGATGGAAAATAAGATAGTGAAGATGTAACTGGCTATTCAGATCTAGTTATTAAGCCATTTCCAGCAACATTTGGATTCTGAATGGTAGCATGCTGATCGCATTTGAAATATCACCGCCCTGAACTTATGTTCGTGGCGATTGTCGTTAAATTTTAACGCGAATAGTTCATTCTCTGGAATACGATGTTAATAACGCTATTTCACACTTTTTTATATTTATTTTTAGCACATTTAGTTGATGTTATTTTTTCCTCATACAAACAATAAATTTACATAATGGTCACATCATAAACCTTGCTTTAACAATTAATAGTGTTAAAATTTTCTTGATAGTTTAATAATCGTCATAATAATTGGAATGAAATGGGGTATGTTCGTTACTTCCTTTTTTAGTCAGCTTGTTCATCGTTAGCTCCCCTTTTCGTTGCCAGCTTAGAATAAAAAAATGGGAAACTAGTCTCACAACGTTTTTTTTAGCCTTTAGAAATTTCAAACTTACGCTTTTATTTCCTAGGTTCCTCACTTTACACGTGAGGTAGGCCGACTTTCCCACAAGCGCTGTCACGTTCCTTGGGACTGCATGGAAATGCGGTTGATTCAGCGTCGGGAGGGATGGACTCACTGTTCCTCCACCGGATAGCGAGTTGTGGTTGGCTGAGCCCTTGCTATGCACACCCGCCTGCACCAGAAGGCCCCCTGTGAACAAAAATTTATAGATTAATTAAAATATTAGAGTTATAAAAAAATCAGTATTTCTAAATTAAAACGAATTGTCCTTAAATAAGCAACACATGTTATTTACTGTCGAAGTGGCGAATGAAATTAAATAAAATGTGACCCTTTTTAAGTATGAACCAACCGATATCAACCATTAGCAGTCACTTTGTGGTTAGACATATTTAATGAAAATAAAACAATAACTTTGTTTATAACCACGAGAATTTTATTTAATTTTATTACGACCGACCAGTTTCGCTTAACATAAGTATCTTCAGGGTACAAAAATTAAACTGAAAAATTAATCAGTTTAATTTTTGTACCCTGAAGATGCTTATGTTAAGCGAAACCGGTCGGTCGTAATAACATTAAATAAAATTCTCGTGGTTATAAACAAAGTTATTGTTTTATTTTCATTAAAAATATTGATTATGGGTATCTCACCCAAGTTGTAATGGTTTGTTCTTTTCACGTCGTTTATTTTGGATATGAATAAGAGCCTTCATGAACATCCTTATTAAAAGAAGAAGAAGACAATCGCCTAACTGCAGAGATCTCTACGAGGCTAACTTGAGTCTTCATTCGACAGCACTTGCGCCTAGACTGTTCCACAGTACAGCAACCGTTTCGAGGCAACCATAGACATTTAAAGAGTACCTTCATATTCCGAATATAGTTCGGTTGCTTATTTTAAATTTGCTATTTTACATAACGTAGTGCCTATTTAAATTTAGAGAAGATCTCTCATTTTACAGTCACATTAATATATTTTATAACTACATATATTATTAATTGTTTTTGTGTTTAATTCTTAGAACTCCATTATTTATTTTTTAAATTTAATGTAAATCAATTTTAATAATGTCATTATTAAGTTCTGCGAGTATTTTTATTATTGTGACAGCTGTTTCGGCGTTTAAGGCCATTTTCAAAGTGTGGTTAATCCACATTGTGACGACTTATTTTTATGATTTTATTTACTCTCACTCCATTTCAATTTGGACGGGTTTTTAAAAATCTAATAATTTATTATCGGTAAAACCGATTTACTTAGAAAACAATTAAAATTCTGAATTCTGTGAGGTTTTCAAATTTATAATGTGTTTGCTGGTATTTAACTGACAATGTTTTCTTAATTGATTTAATTATCACAATGTGGATTAACCACAGTTATTAATTTTAAACCGGTTTTATTTGCTTGTACAATTTTTTAACCTTTATTTATATCAAAATAATGATTTTTATCTAAAACAAGATTGGCAAATTCAGAACATTTGTTATTATTTAAACACCTTAGGTGTTCCTTAACCATAATACTGAAATTTATAAAAGTCTTTTCTATGCAAAAAATACTCTTTAATTACATCTCACCGCGCTTTGAACACGTGACTTCAGAGTCCTGAATCACATCTCTGACTGCTTTGTCACTGAGCTCAACGTACCGATTCCCGGGCAAGAACTAAAGTTTCTTTTAAGCATCCGACGCCCTTAGAAGGTACGAGTGCGTTCTCCTCAAAAGGTTTTACTTGAATATTTATATGAGATTCCTCGATAGCGAAAACATCTTTGCAGTGTGTTAATATGTGATTTGCAAGAGCGATTCATAAGCTACCTGCTACCACAAATAACATAAACAGCAACAAAACTATTTGAATATTGCCGAGGACTTTCAAAGTACACCAATTAATAGAATGTTTGCAATATCGGCGTGTTTATCTCGGCTGGAACAAACTTACACTGGTAGAAGGTGGACTGGGTGGCAAGTTAAACGGTTGGCCAAGTTGCCCCTGCTACGTCCTCGAGTTTCCGTCTGACTATTTGGAAGTTGGGTGTTTGCCGAGGGTTTCCCTTGTTTACTAATTCGGCCTGCGAGTCAACAGAACCGTCCCTTATCCAGACTTTTGGCTTCGGCGGCGACAATCACACATTACGTATTCCAGAGTCACTAATAAAGGTGCCGGGCATCTTGTAGACAGTTGACTAAGGCTTGCAATATACAGTCAAGTTTCCAAACAAACATGTCAATGGAACTATCGAGAAAATTCTGCCAAATTCTGCCGACTTAGAATCAACATTTATTTCTTCTTGAAAATTTGTTATTTCGTAGTAAAAAAATATTTAAAATGAAGATGTATCTCGATTGCACTACTCCATTTGACTTCAGTTACGAGTTTTGGACAGAGCCGTTCAAAAATTATTTTATCGTGTATATTTTTTGACACAAATCATTGTAATACATTTTTTTTCCATAAGAAGCAATTACTTTGTGATTTGATATCATTTATTCAATGAAACGAATACTTTGTTATAAATCATGAATTTATAGTAAGGAGACAATAATTGAAAAGTACTGTGTACACGAGAGAGGCAACAATAATATGTATTATTACAATTAAATATTAAATACAACAGTGTAATGGGGTAATGGTGTAATGGGGTAATGGTGGGTAATGGTGGGGTAATGGTTAAGACAATACTATAATGATTTATACGTATAAATCATTACTGTACCTATGTATATACGATAACTGTGTATTATTCTTAATAATTGAAATTAAAAAAAAATGTTTTTAAACCACATAATTTTATTTATATTATTGCATTATCAACTGGTTTCGGCTGAACTCAACCTTCATCAGGAACGTACACATATAAACTAAATTAACATATGATAAAATCCCATCAAAAATAAATCTTAACATAATATTTTTCATGTTTTAATATTTTTTTAAGTTGTATTAACTATTATATAGTTTAAATTATTTCAGTTTAGGCTTTTAAGTTTGGGAGATATTGAATAATATTATGTTTACCTTATAATCGCTTACCACTTAGTCGCGATTAATAATAATAATATCTGTATTGTAATTAAGTTTAACTAAAATGCATGTATAATTTAATAATGTAAGTATACAGTGTTATATAAAGTAGATATATAAAAAGGAAAATAGAAAATATTATGATAACAGTGGGTAATATGTAAAGAAGAGAAATGTAAAGTTATAGGTTGAAATTTCACATAACCCGCCTCACTAGGTTAGCCTGTGTTGAGGCAGTACTTTTGCATATTATTTTAAAATTTTATAATACCTCTGAATATACACTTATATTAAAATATGTTCAACAATTTTTTACATGGAATTTTTTTTGTTATTTTATTTTTTTATACCAACTGTCAGAATGTTGAAAATTCTTATCCCATAGTACGAGTTACAGGAAATTATAAAGTATGAGTTACAGGAAATTGGAGTAAATCTTTGTTAGTATTTCTAGTAATATGAGTCTTTAGTCTTATTCATAGTATTTATGTCTGTTTGTAAAAAGATGAGTGAAGACTGTTTTAACTTAAATCTGCCGAACGTCATATACTCTCATTATATTAATTATTTAAAAATATATATTTACTTTTTAATCAATTATGAATTATTTTTAACCTGGCTCAAGGTCAAGAGTAACAAAGGTTTAAGCGCCCTTGAGGTGATTTTCCCACGAAAACGGCGCTATAGAAGTAATCCAATTATTATTATTAACAAAGGGTCAGATGATGAACTAATAAATAATATTAATTGATAAACTAAAGTTCTTAAAAACTAATAAATAATTAAAATAATAAATATTAAAAACTAATAAAAACTAATAAATAATAAAGTTCTTAATAAATAATAATTAGATAGCAGATGGAATAAAAAATATAACTAACAAGCCGTCATGCCATTTGCTCGCAGGGGTTAGTAGAGAGTATGGTTCGCCACACAACTCTGTCTTAAAATGCACTCTTACTTCATTCATACTTAAGCATCGACTTTGCAAAATAGGCACTCTTCTATGGTGCCGAATCTTGACATGACCCGACTGAATTAGAATTTGTATTTAATACGCAGGATATTTTTTTGGGTATTTAGCTATAAATCTACCGTTTCCATAAATGGACAATCAACTAATCTTCATTCATCAGATATAATTAAAATATTTAAAAGGAAAATAATGCACAAAAAAAATGTAACCCCAACCAATGAGAAATAAATGAAATACTCTCACCATTAAAAAAATAAGACATTTTATTATTTCGCGGGATGCGAAATTAACGGAAATGCAGAATTACTCCAATCGTTGGTTAGTTATGGAGTTCAAGTTCTGGCTAAGATACATTTGTGGTGTTTTGGAATAACCTGATAACTGCATTTTTGGTTCTTAATATGGTTGCTGACACTTTTATTTTCGATTCGTAAATTACTAATATCTGTATATATTTTAAAAACTAGATAAACATCATTATCAAATTATTGCCAAATATCAAAGAGATATTCATCCAAAAAGAACGGACGAATTGTTTAGCTTAATTTAATTAAAAAGCTATCGTACATTAACAAAGAGAAAAGGTAGACATCTTTGAAAGGAGTACATCTACAAAATCACTTATTGTTCAGGTTATATTCGAAAGGCGGGAGAGGAATAGAAACAGACAAAAACCGAGATGACCCGACGACATCAAAGCCACAACAAGGTTCAAACGACAAACCTCAGCAATAGACAAAAAGTTTTGAGACACTCGAGAACGTTTCATGTTCGACAATGTACTGATTAAAACACAAAATGTACCTTACAAAATAAATACAACCCAACTCAATGAATGTCACAGGTATTTTGTAAGCTACTCGTCAACACGTCGCACGTGAAGGGGGTGTATCGTGTTTCACTGTACATTATCGTATTTTAAATATGTATAGGATTTCCGCGTAGCTCTGATCACTCGCACCATAAAATCGCTAATTAGTTGGCACCTACGCTCGTTTTCCTTCTTGTGAAAACGGTAAAAGCATTGTCTATTGCCTACATTAACATTGATGGTACACATTGTTTAAAGGTATATAATAGAATATTATAAATTAAAACGAACTTGAGACGAGTGTTGTAAACTTGCTCTAATCTATTTGTATAATATATAGGGTTACTAATGTGCTAAAATATATCAAATATATAATATATTATTAAATTTATTATTTTTATTATTATAACCACAGAACCAGTACTTTTTTACCAGATGAATTACAATAATCAATAATATAATCTATTTACCGATATGTGTGTATTATTTAAGAGCAACGCCTTCGTACTAACATCAGGTAAGTAAAGGGCTTTATGGTTATTTAATTTATTTTAAGTAAAAATGTATTGAAAGTAGTATGTTAACCGATTAAATTCTGCATTATTTCCAATTAAAATCGGACCAAATTTATATTTATTTATTTAAGTTTTTAATCCAGCAGGACTGGTTGGGTAGTACAAACCCAGTCTGCCATATTATATGAAATATATGCAAAATAAATATAATAAAAAAAGTTAAATAGTGATAAATCTTATGAGAAGAAAATGAGAAAAATTGAAATAAAAATAAGAATAATTACTAAATGATAATTACATAAAATAAAAATAAAATAAATAAAATCAAAAATATAATAGTTAGTAATAACATGGAATAAATTAAATTAATTTAATTTAAGACATCGCCTTTTGGGGTGGTAGTCGCATCACCGCATCCATCGCTCATTGAGTGAAGAGCTGAGCCACGCGGATGCAGCCACGACAATGGCGTTGGTTGACTTCCGTGTCCTGCACCAGAAGCTATCTAGTCGGTGACGAAGTAAGGCGGGGAATGAGTGGACCCTCCCTTGAGTGAACATTGTAGAGGAACTGCAGAACCTTGGAAGTTGCCTGTATGCATTGTTGTAGCACACCCTCAGCTTGTCACATTGCACTCCTGAGTATTGCGACCACAGCTCAGATGTGTATAGAGCAGTGCAGTATACCTTAAAAAGTAGTTTCCTGACATCGTCCCTACAGTGGTGGAACCGCCTTGATAGCATTCCGGCGCGTATATTGATGGGTCTTGTTTGTCGTTCCATATCTTCCATATCGTTCATGTATTCTATAAGGATATCCCCGGTATTTGACCTGCGAGGCCACAAGCAGCATATTTCCTTCTAGCCAGATTGGTGGGATATTTAGTGGCTCCAACATATATATTAAACAGAATTCAAAAGTATTGATCAATGGAAGCATTAGAAAATTGTACGTTGATTCAGAATTGAGTTTTACTTGATTTAGTTGATTATTCATTGTCTATGATAATTATCCGAGGTATCTAATTTAAATATTGAGATGAATAAATCATGAACACAGAATCTGAGGCATTTTGCTGAAAACCCTAATTTGCATTATTTCGCTCTATGGTTAATTTTTTTGTTTTTCCCTTAAAACTTTAAGCAGTCAAGTAAGTATCCGAATATTTCCCAAAGTTTCGCGGAGGTTAGATTTCTCCGTTTTGTTTCCCAATATATTATTTATAAATGTAACTTAATGTAACTAAATGGGCTTAGGGAGCTATTTTATTGTTGATAATATTATGTAAGATACTCATCGTATTAATTATAATGTCTTTTTTCTAGATGCGAAAAATCTATTGTCACAACTGTAATATAGGTACATACTTAACACATTTTTCTCACGCAATCCATACTTGTTTATTATCAAACACATTATTGTAAAAAGAAGACAAGTCAGAAGTTTAAATAATTTTGTGAAACAATCTCCACTTTTTGGGAAAAACATTATTGAGTATTAGAAAAAAAGACTCTTCAAAGGAGTTCCAAAATATGTTAATGTAAAAAAAGTGGTATCTCTAACCCACACCCGTTCAGAGATATAGACACAATTTCAAAGCGCTATAATAGAATTTTCGAAGAGTTCCTAATTTTCAACTTAATTTAGGTATCTCGAAAAAGTAGTTTTTGGACATACAATACTTTGGCTTTATCTTATGACTTAGAAGTCATAAGATAAAGACATCGACAGATATGCGAAAATATTTTTTTGGAAAATTACGCCCAAAAAACAGGTGCTTTTTTGTTTAACCCAAGGAAAAAAAACACCTTGGTAATCCGTGACTAAATCAACGATTTTAAAATTTTAAATTTAAAGATAACATACCAAAAAAATCATTACTTCAAAACCATAAAGAAAACCTAAAATTAAAGTTTTTGAGCACAAAGCCGGGAACCACGGGATAAATAATAATCCCTAAACTTAATACAACAGCTCAGCACCATTAAACATATTCAGCCATAAAATCTTTTAACAAACTTCGTATGGAAATACAAACTAAAAAAATTATAATTTTTTTAAGAAAAAACTTAAAATATACTTTACATGAAACTGATTTTAGGTGCATATTGTATCTTCAGTATTGTATATGTATTGTATAATCTCTGTATAAACACGAGGATTTATCAATTAGGGTGGCAATAATTAAAAAAAAAAACGAAAGTAAAAGGATTACATGAATAAATTTAAAAAAAAAATTGTACTAATACCCCTACTATTTTTACCGTGTAAACAATGTTGTTAATCACATATAATAAATATCTTTAAAAAAAACGAACATTGCTGTAATCTTTATCACGCTTAACAATATATACAACAACAAAAAACACTATGTACAATTTTCAAGAACCTTCTAACCGGATATTTAAGTTGGCGTAGTACCTCCTCTCAGGGATCCAGTGTCAGCTTCGCCTGATAAGTGAAAACTTGTTAATATGATTAATTGCGAACACGGGCGGGGGCTTCGACGCCACAACGTGCCCCGACTGCCTGATTCAGCCGCAAATAGAAAACAAGACTTCGCGGTTTGCATAGATATTTAAATAAGCTCCGGGTGCTTTTGTTTGAATGAGGCAAACACATCTTCAATGAATACGGATCGTTCCACAGAATGGCTGATGGAGAGCACATCACATCAGCTAAAGGGCAGATTCTACGGGATGAAGAACGAACTTCATATTATCTTTAATATATCTGTGGATAAAAGGGGTAAATTCCTACACTAATTTCTAAACCAGTCTGAAAGCGGTGAATACCCAGAGCTGATAGTATCAATGGAGGCATATCCGCATTGGTATGATTCAATGCAGATAAGATGTAATTCCATTTCTATCCTTGAATAACGACATTAGTTAGAGTTTTCAGAGCTTATCAGAACTAATACTAACTATTCTTACGTAGGAACGTTCTTACATAGTGTTGCATGAAAAATTCTTATTTGAGTATGTTTAGGCTGTTTGTTATTATTATTTTTAAACTCAAAGTGTGTGTGTATTATTAAAATATTTTTTAAAACAATTATGAAATATCTGTTCATTTTATTTAAACCATTTGATATCTCTTTTCTCGGTGATTATAAATTAATTCTTCTGCGGTTTCTTTGAGAAATGTAGTTTGTTACAAAATAATAATAGTGTCAGATCTCGGGTTTTAATGAAACCTGAGAATTTTCACAAATAAATTAATAAGGTATTTCCATTTTTATTGTAAAAAGAAACCTTAAAATGCAAATTTGTATCAGGAAAAATATCTCTCCCATTCTTATACAGTTTGGAACTAATACACTTTTCGGAACTCGGGTCTAAAATCCAAGCATTTACATTAAGAAATAAACGATCCCTTAACATATTTATTGTAGAAAGACTAAATTGTATTTCTTATGTATTTCAAAAACCAAATATATATCGGAAAAAACACGTTACACCCAAAATATCTAGTCGACATTCGAAAAACATGCCTCAGTGGACAAAACATATACATATTAAAATACTTAGTACGTTAACCCTAAAATGGAAGCGAGTAGTAAAATTTATTCTGTCCAACTTCAAACTAATTTTTAAACTCGTTCTGGAGTAGATTATGTACTCATTATTTAGGAGAAACCATTTAAAATTACTTGAAACGTTTTTGGCTGAGTTGAACGATCAGATCTGATTAGTCAGGAACTTCCTGTCTTCTATACCATCTCTTTCCCTGCCATTACCTTGCACCTCAAAATATTTCGTGTTACAAGTTTTGTATTTTTACTGTGTCTGGGCATTCAACTCAGTCATATATAAAAAAAAAATATTACGTGTTTTCTAGCAACACATTCTACCTATGCATTTCCAGAAAGCAGAATATACCAGTATATCTATGGCCCAGTACTAAACTACAAAAGTCCCCAAAACCATAAATTACAATATGGGTATCAAACTATTCGCCAAAAGAAGCTCCTACCAATTTTAAACAGAAACAAAAACAACAAAAATCATTGACTCCTTGATACCCAAAAAAACAGATTGAAAATCTTCAAACATTCAAATGTACACAGTTTTATGCAAACCCATTTCAAATTATTTTAATTTAAAACCTACGATTGTACTACGCAATTCAATTTCGAATATAAAGAAAAGTTTTGCATACATATTTTAATATACAAAAATATGCAAAATACCGATAATTTTTCTCATAAGTGCTTGACTGATCGCGCTAGCTTCCTTCGAGTTATGATTTTCTTGAATTCCTTCCCCAGCCATGCATTTGTCTCTATAGAGTAGCAGGTTGCGCATTTTTCTCGTAGGTAACTTTATTATTTTTTTCCATACATGAAATTTTACGTCTCATTGTATGGTGGGAAGTATTAAGTAAAATTTATTCATCATTAAACGACAAAGATTAATCAAAGACCAAGGTTTTGCTTGTTGCATCCAACGGAGGTGATTAAATTAAATTATTATTCCCAATTATAAATTTATAACTAATACTTTATGATTACAAAATTCATACGTGAATTTATTATTCCCTGAAAGAAATCATAATTTGGCACCTGCGACTTAATTTTTTCGTAATAATTTAAGTTACCCGCACATTTCCGTAACCCCGCTCGAACCTAACCTCACTTAGTCCAACCGAATTTAATCTCACGTTACCTTACCTAACCTAACCTAACTAAAACAAACCAAACCTAGAGTAACCAAACCAAACCTAACCTAACTTAATCTTAATCGTGAAGTTATCATAAACTAATACATAATATTGTGGAATGCGTGAAAAGTTCGCGTAGTAAAAGTTTGCCCGCTGCATTCAGCGGAGGTGATTGAATTATGATATTATTCCCAAAAGTGGGAGAGGGACGTCGGAGAGTTATTATTTATTAATTCAAAATAATGATGGTATTATTACGCAATACGATAAACATAATCTTTTTTAAACAAAAAAATATTTATTAAATATTTTATAAATTTACATAGGCTTAGGATTTATTTTTTTTGTAATACGGATTACAAATCTTTGGTTACGTATTTACAAAAACGCAACGATAAATGATTAAACATACTTTTCTCCACTTTAAAAATCATATTCGTATTTTAAATATTTTGTAAAACATACAATGGGACGGTCAGAAAAAAGTAATATTTCTGATTAGATTTTGATAAATATCTAATCAGAAATATTAATAAACTCCATTAATGAGCTAAGGAAGAATGCTTCTATTCTAGGTTTAAATGAGAAATTCTAAATTGTATGCATAACACAACATAGTGATACTATCATTGTGTATTTTGCATGTTGGCTTATTGATTATTAGAAGAATTCATTCTGAAAAGAAAAAAATCGGAATGTATCTATGTATATTAAACGTAAATATTATTACGACATGTTTGCTCGAAAGGGCCCCCTGACAAGGGTCTGTCGTCCATAATATTTTAGTGGTGGTAAAACATTGAACAATGCCGATATGAATTTTTACTGAAATATGGACTACAACAACAGGGTAGGGTATTTATTTAACATACCACATATTTGCCAGCATAAAGCGTTTACATATTAAAACTAAGGCCAAATAACTTTACTCGGAACATCCATTATCTATTACGGTATTCACGATATTTAACATAAAGCCTTTAAAATCCAACAGAGCTATATCATGCTAATGGTAATAGGCAATATTATGCTAATGGAAGTTCTAGTCTTTTTGGGTACCTACTAATTTGATCTTTCATGTTAATAAAAATGTTCATAAGTATTACGTAACTATGAAGGCGAAAATCTGCTTTGGGAAGCAGCAAAAAAATCCTCGATTAATTAGCTAAGGCGTCAGGAAACTTGTACCTGTTTTTTTTTTTCAATAGAGATAACATTATCTGTTTTCTGCTAATGAAACTTTATTTTTTATGAGCTGTGGAGTAACATCGCTATTGTATTTACCATATTTTTCAATTCAACGAGACGATGTTTACGATCAAACGAACCCGGTTTGTAACTACCGGTATTTGCACTGCCAAGTCGAGGCAATCTTCCCAGCAAGCCCTCCATTGATATACTTGGTATAACCCTAAGTGACCAGCTCAGGTATGTAGGCTCCATCGAAGCCAGAGTAAAATTAACCTCTCAGAACCTGGGCGTACTGAACAGAGCCCGCAGATGCTTTGATAGTACACAACTGTTGACCCTGTGCAAATCGCAAGTGCGCCCCACTGTAGAATTTGGCAGCCATATCTGGTCAGGAGCTCCAAAATATCTGAAAAACCCTTGATTCTGTAGAGAAACGGGCGGTTTGTTTGATAGATTCGATTACTTTAGCAAACGGATTGCAATCTTTGGAGCGCAGACGGTGATAATGCTGTCCTTGATCTACCGATAATTTAATGGAAGATGCTCTGAGGAACTAGCATTATTAATCCCTTACCGGTGCATAGTTGGGAAAAACGCCAAACGCGCTCTCAACAATTGTACACGGTTGACATTTGTCACATGAGAATGGGTTGCTTCTACGACTCGTTCTTGTGTTCAACGTCTCGGCTGTGGTATGATCTGCCGGCCTCTGTGTTTCCTCCATCCTACAATATGGGTCTCTTCAAGACCCAAGTTCACTCCTTCCTATCCTCCAAAAGACTCTCCACACAACATCCCCAAATATGATATAGGCCTCGAGGGAAATTATTCCCCTCGGGGTCTCCTGTGTGGAGTTATTGTAAAAAAAATAAAATAAAAAGAGGTATTTATCACAATTCAGTAGATCAAGTAGATCGAGTAGATCGTTTCACATGTCAAACATTTGAACTCTTATTTTATTAGAAATATGAGCATATCGTTAAAGATTACGAACTAGGTAAAAATAAAAAAAAATGGACAAAAATAAAAGTTGCACTCCTATGGCGAGTCTTCTCGACTAAAGACTTTTAGATTCTTCTGTGTTGTTAATTTGTTATTACGCGCATGTGGGTGTTAGTACGAATAAGCTTCTTAGGAATCTCGCCTAATGTGAAATTATTTTTCGAATGCGATTATAAAAATAAAAACTGTATTATGATTGTTTTTGTTAGATATCAGGAAATCAAGCATACTTGACCTATATTAGTTTAGAATTTTGGAGTGATCCAGAAATGAAATGATTTGGGAATAAGTCGAAATGGGCGCGTTACTCATGCGTCTTTACCCCCATCTGAATGCGACCAAAATGGCGAGAATTCCGACTTTACAATTTAAATGAAGCAGAGATCTGTCCTACCGAAGATAATCCGTAGCCACTATTCAACGAGTCATAATGACACGGGACCATGGAAATAACACTGTCAACATAAAACACCGGGAGCATTGATAAAGAATCCGCTAGATGAAAGCTTAAAAGATATTGATATGGATGTATTTAACAATCATCTGAGCTTTGCACATTTCAAAAAAAGTACGAATGAATTATTTCTACATAGTTTATAAATTATTTTTTACTACAAATTTATACATTTACAAAAAAATGTTTGCTTCTAGCTGATGTGTTCCCGGCCTTGCTCGGGATATATTTTAATTTTTAATAATGTTATGAAGTTATGAATTCTTGCTTGTCGTTTGGATTCCATGATTCATTTGACAGCGAAAGTAATACCTTGTTACGACTATTACTTATCTCTAAACAAATAAACGTTCATTTGAAAATTTTATTTCTTTTAAAATATTTATTTTTTAAATATATCTAAATGGTTTTTAAGTAGTTACCTACTTGTGTTTTCCATTTTAAAAATATTCTACCCAAACAAACCTTCTTTTTAGTATTTGATTTGTGGCTAACCAGAGTGGTATATCTATGGGCTAACCTCAATACCACATGGCGGGTTCAATGTTTTTCATACTAATTTTAAAACCTTATAGCTTCAGTTTTACATATTGGATTTCATTTAATCTACTCTCCAAACCTCTCCAGTACTAATAAGAACAAACTGTGCTATTTTCAGCGAAATCAGTAAAGTAATTTTCGAAAAAAATCAAGGACACTCAGTCAAACATTCACTTTTTATATATAGAGATTAATATTAACGTTGATTTTGTCAATTTTGTGGATATTGTAATATTTGTATTTTCTGTTCCTTTATATTCCTATGTATTTTTAACATTGGTGGGGTTTATTTTTATTTCAAATGAAATTTTCAAGTGTTTGATATTAATATTTTTATTTTTACATGTGATTTAAAAAATGTGTACTTACATGGAAAAGCCCCGTGAGCCTTTAAATAAATAAATAAGATGGTGTTTATTCTAAACCTCTAATAACCCTTACGGTTCTTCAAAACAATGAAGGCCTTGAATCTTGAAAAAGTAAAAAAAAAATCTAACAATGGAGGAAGGATTCTTTAATTGGTAGATATCCTGTTATATTGTACCATTTTCAGTTTGTTTCTCTTGTGATCTTAATTTGACATCTGAGATTTAAAGTAAGCATTCTTTTTTAATGGAATTTTGTTGTTGATTATGTTAATTACATTTGTAAGGACCTTATTCTTTGAACATGCTTAGGTCTTTCACTTTTTTTTCGATTT
Organism: Halesus radiatus; assembly: GCA_022606495.2. Lineage (NCBI taxonomy): Eukaryota > Metazoa > Arthropoda > Insecta > Trichoptera > Limnephilidae > Halesus > Halesus radiatus. The sequence goes on along the minus strand of JAHDVE020009486.1, from coordinate 22,622 downwards.
GCGGAAAGCCTCAAATTTAATACAATAGAAACATATAACCTTATCAACAACATGACATAGTTTAAGTAAATAATTTTCATTATTTGACCAAGGAACATTACCTTATTACGTCCCGTATCCTACCTTGGACCAATAGAAGAGATTTAGTAAATTATCATTTCTGTCATTTTATCAATGATTAACTTTTGATCTAACATGTATACTCGTACACATATTTAAATAAAAGATAAATCTTTCACAAAACACAAGATTTAGTCAAAATGAGGAAATGATCATTTCAAAAATTACAAATAAATACGATCGACAAATATTAATTTATAGTGTATCTATAATATTTAACATGGTGCCAAAACATGTAAAAATCAAATTTAAATGCACCAATAAAGTAAAAGGATTTCTGTAAAGAATCTAGAATATTTATATTGATATTGTCTATACGTTTACTGAGTGTAATACTCGTATACTAGTATTCCATTGATTTTATTTAATGACATTATGTAGATACAAACATGATAATACATGTACATAATATTTATATGTAATTATTGTTAATTAATCAATTAACAAATATACTTTGTTCACGCTACTTTATAAATATACATAAACAGCTACATGTTTCGACAGCAATGCTGACACCATCAGAAATATATGAATGAATGAAGCATGTTTTAAAATTAATTCATTATTAATGACGCCACAAAGTGAATATCATTTGACGAAATTTTAATTATTGTTGTTCAACTTAACTTTTGTTTTTGTTTCGTGCTGGCATTATTTGTCTATATTACACATTATGCATTATCATCCAAGCTATTTATACTCCTCTATTAAATAATATGCAATATTTTGTTAAGTGTCCCTACGTTATATTTTTTTATAATTGCTTTCTTTTAGTACGTATTACTGTCTAAGAATATTTCAAGTATAATTACTTTTTTACACCTTTTTTCTATATCGTATCTATTGCAAATTGTGTTATGTATACCTTGGTAAAATAGTTTTTTTTTCTCCTGACAAACTGCTGTGGCAGTTAAGCATGTTTTTATTTATAAGTAATAATAAAAAAAAATAAAAAAATCTCTTGTAATAGTTCTACCATAAGTAATTGATCTATTGGGTTCTATATAAAGATAAACATACTCTTTCAATTTAAATATTTTATAAGACTTGAAGGAAATGGCCTATGGTGCGAACCACTCCCCCGAGTAATTTATTAAAGTAAAGCTCTCATTGACTGACATGCATAGGATGCTACAACATGTCGGTGCTGATAAAAAAGTAACTCGTTTTGAAATTCCAACGGTTTCTTGTACTTGCAGGTAAAAATAGTTTAATAAAATTTCAGTGAGTTGCTCCCCTTAGGCTACGTTCCTACCAACACGCTCCCCGTCCGCCCACCGTTGTTCCGCTCCAAGCATATTGGCACAATTTAGCATAAAGGTGGGCCTTCACAGTTGATTCTGACTAGCTTAGAGTTTCTATAAAAAAATGTAATAAAACTTTTTCGTAGTGGTTATATTTACGTATGTAGTAGGTTCTCAAACCTTCAGAAGTTATAGTAACGCACGCGTAAAAACTTTGTGTTATAGGAATTTCCGTCTGGATATTGTAAATTGCAAAAAATTCAAAAGGTCCGCTATCATGGTTTATTTTTCTAAAGTTTATTAATGTAGAACTAGTTCAGTAATGCCTTCTTTAGGTTGTTGATCAAATATGACTAATATCAGTGCTTATACCTTATAGCTGAGTGGAAGATACTCGCCCTGGTGAGTGACCACTGTTCAGTATCGGAGCGTTGCTTGAATTGGCTTTAGCCGTGTATAAATAGACAGGTACTACCTCTTCCACATTTTCCACCTCTTCACACTCTTTTCAAACCCACAAAATACCCCAATTTTGGATGGTATATCCATTGCCTCTAAGCAGTTGGGATTCATGTGTGCAGCTTACTTTAAAAAAAAAACGATATTATATTATGCACACAATTTAGAAACATAGTTTGCGTTAAACTCAATACAATCAATCATACGTTCCTCCTTCGCTTTACAGAGTTAATATTTTATTGCATCGTAAACATAAATCATATTTATTAACTAAAACAAACACTTTGCTTAGAACCACAAATATATTTTAAAGTTACCACCAACTAATTGCGCTAATCCCAAGCTTAACTAACTAACTAACTAACTAACCATCACGCCGTTTCGCCGAAGGGGTAGGCAGAGAGGACGGACCGCCAAACAACTCGATCTTGGCATACACTTCTTGCTTCATTCACATTCATACATCGTCTCATACATTCTCTTCTATTATTCCGACTTCTGACATGGCCCGACTCGAGTATTTGATTCACTTGATCTTGCCATGTCTTCCTCGGGCGTCCCCGGCTTCTTCTTCCACTCACATTCGCGTCATACATTCTTCTTACACTCCTTTCTTCGTTCATTCGCTCCACATGCCCAAACCATCTAAGCGTCCCTTTATTAATTTTACTCATTACGCTTACATTAGCTTTGCATTCTTTACGAATTTCAATATTTTCAAGCATCATCAAGGTAAAATTAAAAATTAAATAAAAATCCACAGTCATATAATATATGTGAAATAAAGTAATACAAAATGGAATAAGAGGGAGACAAAATATAAAATGAAACGATGGAACAGTGAGACATTGTTTCATTTCATATGTTGTCTTATTCTTATTATGTTTTGTATTATACCTCACCAACTATTTTTATATATATATATGTTATGGTTGAGATTTTCACGGGTGTAAGATGTAGAATAATTTTCTCGGTTTACCCGCGTAATGTAGTCCTTAGAAGGACTTTTTAACTCCTGACGTTTCGGACAAATCGGACAAAAAAATAGATTTTGATAATACCACGACAATAGCCAGCCTTTTCAATGAAACAAGAAGAATTTACCGCGAAGCCATCGGAATTCATAAACATAAAAACAATATGAATACTAGAAATGACTCAATTAGAATTCCCGACACTTGGAAAGTCATAATCGATCAAAATTCCCCGATCAAATTAATATATACCTATATGTAGAATAATTTTCTCGGTTTACGGGCGTAATGTAGTCCTAAGAAGGTTTTTTAACTGACCTGACGTTTCTTCAGAGGCCTTATGTTTTGAGTTTTTGTTTTGAACTGATCGCTTGCGCGTTCCGTTCAATCCAAAAGTCAAAATCTAGGTTAGTTAAAAAGTCCTTCTAAGGACAACATTACGCGGGTAAACCGAGAAAATTATTCTACATCTTACACCCGTGAAAATCTCAACCATAACATATATGTGTATTCTTTGTTTAGTTTTGAAATTTACCCCGACGAAGCTTGGGATAAGTGAATTCGGTTAGTAATAACATTAAAATATATTACTGCTTAACAAAATGTGTTTATTTTCTTTAATGACTATGTCAAAGCAAGAAGTAATTGCTTTCTAGGAAAACATATATTATTTTCATAGTATAAGTGATTTTTTTTGGTGCAGGAAAACGACATTAAAAAAAATCTAAAAATGTTAATAATGTGTTGTACCTATGATTTTTTTTAATGTGATACCACACAAGAGTTCCAACTGCTCCCAACCGACTGGAGCCAGTGAAACTATGGCATTCCTAATTAGGGGTATATTGTGAGGCTGAAGGTATTAAGGAGGGGAAGTAGGTGGAGAAGAAGAAAGGTGGGAAAGTACCTGACTATTCAGATCTGGTCACAAATCATTTCAATCAAAGTTTCGATTCTGAATGGCGGTCTTTCACCAGGGCGATACTGACAGTATCCACCACACCGGAACCTGCCGCAAATATACTACATATTATTTTTAATGACTAAATTGTAACACAATTTAATCAAATAAAATTTACTTGCAATAAAAAACACATAAATTTGTTGTAGACCACTTTTATTTTATTAAAACTCTACCGGTTTCGGAAGCACCCTTACTTCATCAGGAGAATATTAAAAGAGTTTTTATATTCTCCTGATGAAAGGAGGTGCTTCTTCCGTGAAGATATGATCTATCTTATTTATTGTAAATTATGGCGAGCCACAAAGTTAATGCTTTTTACAAATATGTAAAATTTACTTGCTCACGCCGGGATTTTAACCAGCTTCATGGCCAAAGGTCGTAACCTCTCAACCACGGAGATCATCAAATATTTGATTGAACATTAAAAATTATGTTTATTATAGTAAGTGATAGTAATTGGAGTAACGGAATAGGGGAGGGGAAGAAGGGAACACTCGGTTTCTAAACCAAATTATTCTACGTTGAAATTGGGACTTAGTATAAGTATAAAAATAATATTTTATTTAAATCGATATGGCGTCAAATTCTTACATCAAAGCTCAACCTGATGCCTCCTTTATCAGAGATTACCCTGAGTTAAGTCGACATAAAGTGAAGTTTTTGCCCGTCCCTCTTCAATATTCAATGAAGTGACGCCATCTGCGGAACGGCCCTCGCACAACACTTGCGTAATGGCGCGTCGTTAGCGAAATGGAAATTCATTTATAATTTTGACACGTTTTTCAAAAACCTGGTTAAGTTTGGGCCCCGGGCTGGGATGAATCTAATTACCCAAGGTCTTGTTAACTTTATTCTGTCAAATTATTTTATTAACTTTTGATATTATTTTAACTAGGTTCCTGTCATTGAATTTTAAACAGGTTTTTTTAAGATGATTTTGGAAAATATTGCAGTAACGTATTATTTACATTTCAAATGAGACATACAACGAAGTTTCACTCCCATGAGTTAGTCATCAATTCAACTCATTATGGGACTGTTTATTTTTATTTTTAATTCATCTTTCACGTAATATTATGTTTTGCAAAGTTTTCAAAGCAAATAAATAAATAATTTCTTCAAAAGATTAGTATTTACTTTGTGGCGTCATTCTTAATAAATTAATTAATTAATTAAAATATTAATTATAAATTGAATAAAATATTCATTATACAACAAAAGTTTAACGTTTTTTAAAAATTTCTAACATAAATTCTTTATTCAATGTGTTGTAATATTTTTTACTATCGTTTTTGATTAATTACTTACCTACTTTAATCAATTTTTGTTTATGTTTATAATTTGTCTATTCTTACATTATTGTGTTCCATGTTTATCATTTGTCTATATTTGACATTATAATTATTTAGTATTATGTGTATTCCTGATGAGGAAAGCATCGATTTCTAAACGATGTGTGTATATTAATAAAGTGATGATTACAAAGTAATTTTTAATTCATTTACAAATAAATATTTACATGAAAATATAAAAATAAAAATAACAAGAAAATAATATTAAAAAATATACGGGCTAGAAATATACAGAAACATTAGCGTTTAAAAAAAAAAAATTCAGAATATCATTGTTCGAAGCGTACACATGTCTTCATTCTTCGAGCATTTTTGTTTTAATGGTTGGTGCAGGTAATGTATTCCAATGATTTCAGTCCGTATAAGGTTAATAATTTTTTTTTTATATTAGTAGTAATGCTTTTTAAATTTTCACCTCATCACGTGTAAACTTATTGTGATATTTTGCTTATTTTACTTAATATCGAACCAGTATTATTTTGAACATATCAAATACATTTTCTATTGTAGGAAGTACGGAACTGTTTTTTTTTTTAAATTATTTTATTTTAGTGCATAAAACAAGCAATATGCCAAAACTTACGTACATATATAGCAATAATAATCAATAAGTACAATTAACAACAACAAACATTATCTAGCAAAATTGATTATAAGAATTAAAAAGAAGTGAAAGGTCGAAAACATATTATAAAGTAGGTGTATAAACTAACTCCTTATGCTACCTCTTATAACCTCTGCTGATTGTTCACTGTTTTGACACTTAATAAAGGGCAGCATCACATTATCAGTTTGATATTAATGGTAAAACTTTTTTTTATATTTATTAATTGTGTCATTAAAATGTCTACTTCATTATTAGAGCAGGATATGGTATTGTAATTTCTTAATATCCGCGGTAAAGGAGAGAAATATCCCGTATTTGTATGATAGGCTTTAATATAAAAGCATGTCATTTATCATCCTTGTTGATTTTCTTATTAGTGTTAGTTGAGTTGTGGTATAATGTTTGGTGTATAAATTGATGCATGTATAATTTTATACAAAAGGAATACATCAGGTATGTTGGTGTTTTAGTAAAGATGTAAAATATGTAGAATAAATAGTTCATGCAATCACAATTATTACACCACACAAACATAGATTGCTTAATTTTAATCAGGGAATGCAACTTATGCTCGCATAAGTTGGATGTTTAACTATGTTCACTAGCAGAGTTGTACGAGTCACCACGTCTAGTTTGCCCTAGTGCATTAAATTCATACGAAGTTGACTTCATAAGTTATTTACATAGTTTCTTCACGTTGTAGTGTACAATAATTTAAATAAACAAATACTACAAGTCGTGCATTGGCATTTGATGCTAATTCACGATATAACTGATAATTTAGAACGATTTTTATTAAGTAATAAAATAATTAACAGTCTTAAAACAACCTTCCATCTTAAAAATCAGTATTTTTTGGTTATTAGTTCGTAATCAAAGTTTGAATTTTCAAAGCTCGCCAAGATTCTCGAAATCTGGCAGATTGGGCGTGGCGTCACGTGCGGGCAATTTTTTCACGGGTCAATATGAAATCAAAATATATTTCTATATACTAATCTTTCCTCAGTTAATTTTTATTTTTTTATTTCCCTATTTATCATCTCGATGTTTTTTTATCATACAGTCTCACTATATCTGTAAAATTAAAAATATTGGTACATATTTTTAAAAGTCCAGGAGTGGGGGACGTATGAATTCATCCCTCCCACTGCGGTGCAAGGTGATGGGTCGAGAGAGTCGGGCTGGAGAGTTCAAAAGGTCTCCCTCAACCAGTCCGGCCCGCCAAACTAAGCGAACCTCTTGGAGTAACCTAGGTATAGCAGGGGTGTTGGTTATCCAATAAATGGTTCCCAGAGTGGCGGTACCTATATCCGCCTCCCAAATTGTAAGTAGATATGACATGTTTCCCTAAACAGACTGCACACTCCTTCGGAGATTCGGTATTATTGTTGGAAAAAATATTTTCTATGGTGGATTTCCGCTCAACGGTACATCAGAAATAATCCTTTGTGGGCATCAACTGTCCAGGCGATCAATTAGCATAGGATCAACTGATCAAAATTTAATAAGAATTCAACAAAACATTTGAAGTATTTTAAACAGTAGTGGTGACATCTGCGACATCGCGAAATATTGCCTACATTCTTACTGCACGCGGTTTATGTTGATTTCTTACCGGCTCATGAGGGAGCGACCTAAATTCAGTCAGAACCCGCCGACCAATCACAGGGCATTTATATATTTTGCAGTTTTTATAAAACAATTAGATTTAAAATCAAGTTTTGTTGATCAATGCGAATATATTACATATAGAAAGCATTTTTTTTTATTAAATCATAATTTGATTTCTGAAGCAATACATTGACTTAGATACTGCTAACTTAGTGATACCACTTATTTCTGTTTTTCCTACCAGCAATTTGTTCAAATGCAAACAAAACTTTGAGTACCAGACTTTTCAATTATAAAAACTTTTTTATGAGAAGTCTTAAAAAGGAAAGCATTTATATTTCTGACAGAACCACAAATTGCTACTGTCACAACACTGCACTCTCGTTTCAAAAGTTTCTTTAGAATAAAAATAAACAGAGGTACGAAAATTTTAGGTAGGTATTTATTATTCTTTGTGGTGAACCTCTTTGCATGAGTATATAAATACTTGCAGTTCTTTGAATTTTTTCAAAGAAATTATGCACGTTTCAGAAAACTTATTTTAATTTAAACGTCTTTTGCATCTAAGTATGTTGAAATAACAGAAAACGCTGTATTAGCCGAACAATTATTTGGATTTATTAATTATGATTGTGATTTAGTGGGATAAAATTATACATTTTTTTTAACTGAGTTTATCGCTCTATTACAATATTATTTTTTGAACGATTTTCAAACCAACGAAATAATTACAATAAGCTGGACAATATGCCACTTGAATGAGTACTGAAAGAATTGTTTTTGAAGATTGTCTTGATGCTGAACAAATATTTATTTTATTCTATTAAGTCCATTTTTTTCTATCTGAAGTGATTAAAATTAGAATAGGTAGAACTCGTGTCGTGAATACATTTTAATATATCGGACCGATGCGATAGTCGTGAATCTGCAAAAGCATCAATTCGAGATATCGTTGGTTTTTGAATTGGTATCAAAATTCGATTTATATAAATATATACATCAAGTCTATGGTTTTGATAAATATGCACCCATATAAAGCTGATTTAGTTACGTATTGATTTTTGACGCCGGTTTAGAGACTTCAAGCCTCAATATCTCGAGGTGATGTTTTTGCAGATTCGCGACTTTGGTTTTGGCCCGACGATATATTATGACGCCTTTTAAATATTATTATTTAAAAACCTTATCTATTACCACGTGAAAAGAGACAAAGTTTTAATTTTTTTTAAAAGTGAGCACATACAACTGATTTTAGTTTCAAAAGTATTCAAATTCATTTCAAACGAAGAGAGTACAGGATTTTGTAACCTGATTTTGCCGCCATCTATGTTTCACAATTTCCACTATAAAATATACCACATCATCAATGTTTGATTCTAATGTACAGAAATGTTAAATTTATGTTGCTGCCATAATCATGACACAAATTGCATAATTAATATGTCAGTACTTTTAAATAAAAAAATCTCCGGTTACCTTTTTTGCAATTTGAAGAGATTACCGTATCGCTCATATAATGCAAAGAAACGTATCCGCGTTTCTGAAGTTTTAAGAAAATTGTGTCTAAAGTTTTGAAAGATTTGCCAATAATATAATCAATAAACTACATACATTTTTTAAAAATATAATAATCAGTATAAAATAGTTTATTATTTTATATAAATTTTGTTCAAAAGAAAAAAACCTTTTCTATATAGCTGTTTAAGTACATGTGGCCGTTTTGACAATGAAACATAATATCTAACAATAATGGTGGATTTAGGTAAATAGCAGATGTGGTCTTCTTACATAACAAAGTTCACACATGTAGTTATTTTGCATTACATTCGACCAAGGTAAAACATTTTCTTGGTCGAAGGGCAAACCAATAAATGCCGTTGATTTTTATAATTTTTTCAAAAAAATTTAGACGGATTAAAGTTTGTTCCCATACCCTTTTGTAATTTGTAAAACAGAGCTTTTACCACGAAATATGTTGATCATAGAACTTACTAAAGTATTTTGCCATCCGGGAAGAATCTAATTAAATACTCCTATTTTGATAAATTAATAAGAGTTATTTTGTTTAAACTACTGTTTTTAATATATAAATATCAATATATTTCAGAAGCAAAGCTCCCCTCATCAGGATAAACAATATACTAAAAATAATGACAAGTATCAACAAATAATAACCAAATAGAACAAATTACAAACATCACAAAAATTAATTATAAGTGATGAATTTAGGTAAGTAACTAATTAAAAAAAGGTGAAATTAAAAGATTGTATTAGATAGATAAAAAAGTTTTTTTTTATTATTATTAATATAATTATAATCAAGAAAAAAGCAAAACGTCAAAAATAAAATAATTACTATTAAAATTTATAAAAATATATTAATATTGTATAATGTTAAAATAAATGTTAATTTTTTTTTTACATTTGGTTATTAATAATATTTAATTGACTAGTAACTTTTTGACTATTAATTTTTATTTTGTTTACGAAGTTTTCCCTTACACTTCTTGTCAAAATATTTAGGTTTTGTTTGATAGTGACGATTCAGTTTATATTCCATTGTCTCTCCGACCTTGCTCACATATCAAAGCAATTTTTTAAAAGTATCCGATTAAACAATTTTTATTCATTAACCATCTTTGAAATATCTGGTTATTTTTTTTTCACAGGAGTTGAAAATTAATATAAATTTAATATAAAAGGGGGGTTAATAGAAGTGTAAAAACACCATATTATGTTAAAAATACGGAAATTTTAACATTTTTTATCAATATTCTATGAATTCCTTGTTTATATTTTAAATACATAATTTTTGATATAAAATAATGACCATTTGGATACTTCTGATTTAAAAAAAATCGTCCTTACCAAGATGATAAAGCCGGTTGCCCTTAAAGAATAATCATCAAACTCGATGTATTGTACCTTTGGTTTCTTTACAAAACAAACCAAATGAAGGTTCAGAATCTCTTTCTAAAGGCTTTTGGTCTATTTCGGGGACGGTTTGTGGCAGAAGCCAGTGAACTGTGCGCCGGTGTTTATGTTTATTCAGACGGTGTCGAGTTGCTTCCTTTGATGGAAACAGGAGCGGTGATCAACAAAGGTAGGCATTTGCCGGCAACATCGGATAATGTACTAAATTCATTCGTATACACGATGTAAAAACTTATAATTTTTGATTAGAATAAATGTTTTTTTTAAACAATATAATAAGCTTTATGTGCTTTAAAAATATGTTTATATCTATTTCACCAATTTTTCTTTAGCTTTTTTTCACATTATTTAGTATACAGCAAGGGTTCCCAATTAGTCCGTTGCTTTAAATGATTAAAAAATTATCATTAAACCGCTTCATTAACAGATAAGCACATATCTAGCAAAACTAATTCGCTTTTCGACTAGAGTATTTTTTTTGTCATATTGTTCAATTATAAAAATAAAATAAAACTATTATTTTCAAATTTAAAATTCTGTTTCCGACCGACCGATTATTAGGTATACCTGGTAAGCAGGGTTTAACTAAAAATACTCGAGTAGCATAAGTTGTATTATAATAATAATAATCGGATTACTTCTATAGCGCCGTTTTCGTGGGAAAATCACCTCAAGGGCGCATTGTATATAGGATTGAATGAAATGTACTTGAGTACAGTAGGTTGTTGAGATCGAAAAAACATCGTATTTCCTGATTGTGTTTGAGCAAGAAATAGAATATTAAGATGGAAACTGGTGAAATATTGAGGCTGTAACTTAAGAATAAGGAATAAGAGAAGCTTGGATTAGAAGTTGGGAAACACAGGGATTCTAAATATGATTGGACAAATAATCAGGATATGATTAAGTCTAGGTAAACATTGGATTTCAACATTAGATTGGATTCAATCAAAGCTAGAGGAAATGAGTGGAATCGGGGTTCTAATTTTAGGATAAGGAATTATCAAAACTAAAGATTGTAGATGAGATAATATCGAGTTTTATTGGTTGATAACTAGATATAATTAGAACCGGAGGATTGTTTGCAGTCTTATCATAATTAACAGAATTTTAACAGAATTATAATGTGATGACGCCGACTGCAACGCTACCTATATCGGGCAGACGCGAAGGACTTTCTTAACTAGGTTCAAGAAACATATACGATGTTATAAAAATAAAAGCAATTCTTCAAAATTCTTAGTAAATAATGTCGTTCCGCTTGACAACAACGGGGCTAAAACCTCACATACAGAAATAAAGGGTTTTAGATTAAATTTACTTAAACAATTAGAAAATAATGAACGTATGATCCTAATATAACATTAATTAATAATGTTAGGAAAAATATATTCACCGCTTCTCAGTATGTTCACATTATCAAAACAATGCAACACATTTAAATTTTTTTTTTTTTTATATGAATACCTCACAAGAGTCCCAACTGCTCCCAACCGTCTGGAGCCAGTGAGACTATGACATTACCAATTGGGGAATGTTGTGAGGCTTAAGGTATTGGGGAGGGGAAGGAGAAGGGGAAGAGGAAGGTTGGGAATACCTGGCTATTCAGATCTGGTCACCAAACACGGCTAAAAGCCATTTCAAGCAACGTTTCAATTCTGAATGGTGGTCTTTCACCAGGGCGATACTGGGAGTATCTTCCACTCTGGAACGTGCGCAAATAAACATTAATAAATACATTAATTATGAAAACATTATTAGTTAAATACGGGGAAATACATTATTAATGTGAAAATCTCACAGAATAGAGAATTTCAATTATTTTCTAACTAAATCGGTTTTACCGAAAATAAATCATTATTTAAAAAAACCCGTCCAAATGAGAATGGAGTGGGAGTGAATAAAATCGTATAAATAAGTCGTCACAATGTGGATTAACCGCAATTTTAAAATGGCCTTGAACGCCAAAACAGAAATAAAGTCACAATAATAAAAACTGAAAATACTTGCAGAACTGAATAATAGCATTATTAAATTTGATTAAAATATATATATTTTTTAAATTTAATTAAATAAAAAAAGAAGTCTTAACATAACACCTTGTTCGTCGGGGCTAGGGGAATGAAACTAAGCAAAAAATTAAAAATAACAAAAATCTATGTATTCGTAACTATGTACTACAAAGTTCCCTACAAATAAAGCTTATTTTTTACCGCACGTAATTTTTTTGCAACAACCAATTTGATCAAGATATGCAGGTGCATGCTCAAAAGTGAATTGTGAGAATGAATACAAATATACATCATAAATATTTTTACGCTGTCCCATAATAGAATCAATCTCCCAACCGCTAAACTCAAAGTAAAATGCGCAGACCTTAACCAAAAATTAAAAAAAAAAAATCGTTCCCACAAAACTGACTTCCGCTAATTTGTTACATGAGATTTTACAATTATTCGGACAGATTTGCCGTAAGGATTTTTAGTTGGTTTAATGATGTGTCGGATATTCTCATGTTTAACACAATAAGTAAGTCTTATCCGTTCATGCAGCATGGGTCATCACTGACCTGGGCATTATCTTAGATGTGACATTAAATCCTAAAGCCTATTGTTAGTTACATGAAAACATTTTGATTTCTAGTGTTGATATAAATGATTACTAATTATACTTTAGACTTCAATAGTTACGTTAGGTATGTCTCACAAGAAGTTACTTAGAGGCTGTTAAATATTATGTCATCTATCATGTATAAAATTTCACACTTATTTAACGAGCGAAATCAGTAATTAATATATCTGGTTGTAGGACAAACTAATTTACATTTAAAAAAAAATCTTGAACAAATTTATTATTTGAAAATCGTTTACCAAGTGATTTTTTCTAAAAATGATGCCATCCGAATTATTTATTTATTTGTAATAAACAAATAGCTTGTTATACAAATTTATATACAAAGGAAGTTTAACAAAAGGTAAGTCAATAAAGTTTCTTATGTTAACAGTGGTTAAGTACAGATGTTTCCTTAGAAAAATTAAATAAAAAGTAAGGGTGGAGAGGATTTAATGAAAATAATGTATCTCTCAAATACATTATTTTAATTAGAAATTTTGAAAAATGTAACTAAATAAATTCTAATTGCCTTATTATATTATAAGATAAGGCAATTAGCACCTACAGAATTATGATTCAATCAAGTATTAGCGTTAAAACTAGCTTCAGATTCTGGGAATGTTAATGTACATCCCGTGAAGCGAACTCATTGCATGAAGTCCCTGGAGCCTAGAGAACCGATCATGATTTCCATTTTATTCGATTTGAAAATATCAAAGTTTCAAGAAATGAACCAGTTCGTTAGCAGTTGGAAGTTGGAAGTGTCACGGGCTTTAATCGAGTTTGTTAAAACCCAATTACTTGGCGGGTGACCTTTGAGGTCTAGATGAAAATCCCAAGAACAAATCATTAAGTTCCACACTGACTATTATTATTTAAGTCTCTCCTACAAAATCGTCTGAATAATGCTACGAGACATTCTACGAATATTTCCATGGTTTGGTAAAGCAGAGCGCAAAATACCTGGTAGAATACCTACCTTCTTGCAGTACCTACGAAACCTACAGGGGTTTTAGTAAGCGACTCACTAAACTTCTAGAAGTTGAAGAAAAGCTTTCGAGTAAAAAATGTATGAATGCGGTAGGAAATAAGAGGACTACCTCTTCAGGCGCTTTCAAAGCATTGGAAACCTGTTTGAATATCTAAAGCTTTATGTGTCATTGCATTCTACCTAGCAAACCATTAACTTATTGAGATTAATTATATTTTATTCATTACAAAACCACCCGGAAACACATAGACTTTTACAGGAATATTCAAAACCGATAAAATAACAAACATTTCTTTCCTTCATAACAACTGAGAGAACACCATACTTTCCACAAATCAGTAAATTAAAAATGTACTTGTGTCTTTATTATTTGGTGGAAATTCCAAGTTATACAATATACTTTTCTTCAAAAGGTGCGTAATGACTTTGTGGCATCATAATTAATCATTTAATTAGAATTACTTTGTTTAAACCACTGTTTTTAATATGTAAATATCATCGCGTTTCAGAACCAAAGCTCTCATCAGGATAAACAATATAAATACATATTAATATAACGATAAAATATTATATTATACTGTTTCTCCTAATGAGCCGAGCTTTGCTTTTGAAGCATGTAGATATTTATATTTAAAAAAAACAGTAGTTTAAACAAAGTAATTTTCGACATTGTGTTTGAAGAGTTTTATTCCTTACGTACTTTTGTTACTATATTTTATTACTGCGCACGTAGGCTCAAGAAATACAAAAAAAGCAATTATTTTTTAATTTAAACATACAAGTTAAACTTTTCCAGTGATTTTACGAATGTCGTTTAACACCATAACATTTGTTTATAAATTAGGTATATAAATATTTGAAAGAAAAGCAAGTTGTAAAGAAGTTTATGGAAATAATAATGTGGAATTTATTATTATTTATTATTATTTCATTATTATTTCCACATTATTATTTCCATAAACTTCTTTACATAATTCCAATCTTCATTAAAACACAAAACGATACTATGATATAAAATTTTAAACTCCACGACGAGTTTTCATCGAATTTTCTGATACCACGTTTCAACCAACTTCTAAACTAGAGTTAACATTAACCTATTACCTGAGGTAATGGATTAACAACCGCGAAACCTCAAAAAACGTAAACATAATATTTTAACTTCTCAGAAAGAAAACACAAATAAGATTATATTGAATACCTAGAACCCTATTTAACCAGAATATATCTGCATGTAAAAGTATCTACTTAGAATATATGCTACAGAAACACAACAAAATATGTGCTCTGTACAATTAGATTCTAATTAAACCCATGTGTTTCTACAATTCAGAGGTTTGCTAAAGCATGAAATTATTTCAAAACGATCACATCTCACCGGTAGGTATTATTATATAGTGATACTGAAATAATAATATGATTACGAATAGCCACATTGCTTAAATGAAATTTACCTTCAAAATTAATTTGAAATTTGCATCGTACAGCGCTGAGCAGTGGTTTCGTTTCTCGTAAAAACGAATTGGTTTTAGTTGAGCACCATTTTACGTGTTTGGGTTCCATATTCACTTAATTTCACGTTTTTCAAATATAGCAGAAAAATTCAATTGTGTGTTTCTAGATCGCAAACATTATAAATACGGTGATGTTGATATAACATTATCGATGACCCGACAGTTGATGCATCCCACAATTGATCCCCCCGACAGTTGATCCCTCCGACAGTTGATCCCTCCAACAGTTGATCACCTAAAGGATTATTTTTGTTGTACATCCTCGTTTGTAAAGTAAGCATGCAGAGAGGATATGCGGCCGTATAACCAAAGTCGATATATATGTATGTCGTATTTTTTTTTATTTGACCTTATATCCTCTCTTAATACTCCTTCAATAAAAATATTTTATGTAGCTGATTTCCACTACAGATGTCAGTATATCGACTTTTGTTATACGGTCGCATATCCTCTCTGCATACTTCCTTTACAAATGAGGACGTAAAGCAGAGATAATCCTTTAGAGGATCAGCTATCAGAGAGATCAACTGTTAGGAGGCCAACTATCTTGGGGCCAACTGTCGTGGAACTGACATAATCATTTGTTTATACTTTGTCAAGTATCGCCGTGTAGATTTGTTATTTTTTTTTAATTTCCTCCGAGTTTTAAGTTAATAAGGGCGTTATCTAACTATCGATAGAAGGATTATGATTTTATTTATGACTAGGCGTATATTCCAGGGATAAGAGATCAAAATGATCATCTCACATGTGAAGGAAGTAACTATACCGAACTTTAAGATTTTTTGTATGTAATATCATAAAACTGATTTATGCTATACAGCATATTGGCCATTGGGTAATCTACTATCTGTACATGTACATGTACATGTATGAGATACCGTCTATAGAAAACGCAATACAGTCATCTATTTCTCCACCTTGATGTTTAATGAGCAACGTTTTTATGTGGCCTATGAATATTTAGATATTAATCCCCTCTATGTCACCCTTTTTAATATCGATGCTGTTATGAAAAACCATTTATTTAAATTTTTAAATTTTATAATAAAAATGGTTTATTTATAAAAATAGTTCTGCTAGGTAATTATTATTATGCGCAAAAACTGTTTCGTTTCTCGAAGACATTATCAAAATATTGAAAAGTCATTTAGGTCTATCTGCTTATATTATTTATATAATGGTACTTATGATGAAACTCTGACTGTTTTCATTTTTATTACAAATTATCTTATTAATTTCTCAGTAAGGTGACCGTTATTTTAATAGTAATATTCCACTGTAAAGTTTACCCTGCTTAAAAGGGTTATAATTTAAAATTGTTCAAAATTTCACTAAAGGTCAATAAGATGCTTCATTAGGGTTTCGTAATTAATTTTAATTTGGAAGGAAGGGGTTTTGTTTTTCCCGTAAATAAACCGTTTTTAAAATTGAACAAAAATACCAATTATTAAATTTAAAAAAACGTTGAATAAAAACAGAGTTTTACAAATTAAACTTAAATAAATAAATTATGCACGTGTTTTGATGTTTCTGCGTTATCTTACATTTTATTCAAGAGAAGGATTTATAATGCCTGTTATTTTTTTCCAGAACAAACTTCTAATATTTTGTACCTATTTTCACGAAAATTTGTCCGGGCAAACCTATATTGGTAAAACTGTGCACCTACAGCAAAAATAATCATGAAAAAAAACAAAATCTGGTTTATGCTCTCACGAATGCTTTAAGGCTTTAAAACATTAATGTATATGTTCCATCCTTTATGAAGTAAAAACAAACCATTTATCAGACATTTATTTTAACAGACATTTATCTTTTCTCGGAAGGTTTTTTTCAATTTGGATGAGTGTTTCAGGCTAATAATTATTGTTTATAAAAATAATTAAAAACAAACCCTTTAAAGTATAAAACTCATTTTAAAATAATTCTGAAGATGATGAACATGATACGTCAGTCAAAAAATGAAACAGCAAAAGTACGTATTTTATCTCCTCTGAAAAACATCCCAAGATATAAATTTTGTTTACAAAAAAAACAAGATTTTATAACGATTTAATTGTTCTGGTGTTCATTTCCTAGAATTCTATTAAAATAAAAAAATTTAAAGTTGTTAAAATTAAATAATCAACCAGCCGTTAGAATGATAACAAACAAAAATACCTACACCTCTTTTTTTTTTTTATATGAATACCTCACAAGAGTCCCAACTGCTCCCGTCTGGAGCCAGTGAGACTATGGACATTACCAATTGGGGAATGTTGTGAGGCTGAAGGTATTGGGGAGGGGAAGGAGAAGGGGAAGTGGAAGGTTGGGAATACCTGGCTATTCAGATCTGGTCACCAAACACGGCTAAAAGCCATTTCAAGCAACGTTTCAATTCTGAATGGTGGTCTTTCACCAGGGCGATACTGAGTATCTTCCACTCTGGAACGTGCGCAAATATACCATATATTATTTTTAAATGAATTAATTGTGAAACAACACAAATTAATTAAATAAAAATTACTTGCGCACGCCGGGATTTGAACCCGCGACCTTCGGATTCGTAGTCGAGAGCCTTACCCCTCGACCATGGAGGCCGTCTTAATATGAACATTATTGAATTTGAATGCTTTAATAAATAATCAACAATTACTAAAAAATAATCATTTAAAAGAATTAAATAGTCAATAATCAGTTATAAATAATCGTTTAATAGAATTAAATAGTCAGTAATTAGTAATAAATAATCATTTAACATAATTAAATAATCAATAATTAGTAATGAATAATCATTTAACATTATTAAATAATTAATAATTACTAATAAATAATAATTTAATAGAAATAAGAAAATAATAAACAAGCATTAATAGAAAAAAATTATTCGTCTAATACTTATTTAATACTTAATAAATATTCAATTAATCCCAATAAATTTCATAAAAAAAACCATTAATACTAATAAAGGCATATCATTTAACATAATTAAATAATCAATCATTAGTAATGAATAATCATTTAACATTATTAAATAATTAATAATTATTAATAAATTATAATTTAATAGAAATAAGATAATAATAAACAAGCATTTAATAGAAAAAAAAATTATTCGTTTATTACTAATTTAATACTTAATAATTATTCAATTAATCCTAATAAATTAAACAAAAAAAACATTAATAGTAATAAAGGAATAATCAACCAATAGTAATAAATAAATAATCAATTAATAGTAATAAAAAACTAATTAATTAATAGCAATAAATACTCATGTAATAGTAATGAATAATTATTTAATACTAGGTAAAAATAATAGTCTAATAAATATGTATATGATTTTGTGTTTTTTAACAAAGATTATTACAAGGCTAGTGTTTCTGAAAAAATATATTAGAAAAAGTTAATCGTATTTACTCCACGAAGCGATCCATGGCTAAAAGATACTCCAAGAACCAAACATTCGCATACCACTCACCGCGCGCTCCTCCGTCATCCGGTTCCCTTCATTAGCGATATCAAAATTGTAAAAAACTTATGACGTACCATATATAATCGGCAAGTAAAATATATCACCATAAAATCTGTCATTATCATGAGATAAACTAGTGTTGGATTTTCACAAAAACGATATTTTTCGAGGAACTCTTTTATGCTAAAAGTTAGAAAAATAGCATCATCTTTCGCTACGAAAATATATCAGATTTGCAGATAAAAAATCCTCACCCCTTGGTACTGCTAACGCTATCAAATTTATTAATATAAAGAAAAGAACAGCTTTGAGTTTACTACTTTCTTTGTAGGCAAATTTAAGAAGCTGATGTATTATATAGTGAAGTGATTTTTCTTAGAAATACATTTATTTAAATTTCAATATAACCTTCTGGCAGCGGAAACTTCTCAGAGCTGGCGAAGCCTGAAGTTTTCTGAGTAAAAAACCTGCCATATATTTTTTTATAATTTTTAATTACAACAAAAATTGCACATTCGCTTCGGAGTAAATAAGTTTTAAGAAATAAATAGATAATGAATGTATATTAATTGATAAACTAAAGTTCTTAAAAACTTAAGACAAGATTTTGTGCATATTTTTGCAGGTTCGAGTCCTGTCGGCGACATTTATCTTTGCTCGGAAAGGTTTTTTTCAATTTGGATGAGTGTTTCAGGCTAATAATTATTGTTTATAAAAATAATAGATAATGAATGATTTGGTTTACATTTTAACATGGATATTAACGTCTTGAATGTGAACAGCCTGTTATTATTTTGAGCAGCGCAATGAAACTCCAATATTAACCTGCAGATTTATCATATTAGTACTCGTATGTCACCATGCGACTGTTTCAAAGATAAAAGGATAAAACGGATTCAGATTCATTTGAACAAAATATAATAAAAGCTTAGTCTATGCAGGAGGATAAACAAGTCAAACAAAAAAATACCGTTAGATAGACAGGTAAGTTTGTATCAATAGTTTTCAATACATAAGCCCCCTTAGAAAATGTATGTATCTATGAAAGTAGACACCAGAAACAAAATTTTATTTTTAAAAATTGATCTAGGGAACTATATATCTTTATTCTAGCTAACCAAGCGAAGAAATAAAATGGCGATTTTATTTTGCCAGCATTTGTTTGCTGATAAATTTCTATTTTTTTTTTGGCTGTTAAAGATAACTAACAATAGAGGATATGGCGATTGGTGGCGGTGGTACCCACAGATCGGAGAGAGGACATACTTGAAATATAGCGAATATGTTTTATGGCTGGTAGCAAAAGTTAACCGTCACGTATTAAAACATGTTTACCGCCGGTATTACCCCGGCTTTTATCTGATAATCAAATTTGTCAAAACAGGAAAAGATAGGAAATAAATTCAAAAATAGCTCCTCACATCACTGAATACACACGTTATGTAATTCATTTTCAAATGTTGTGCTTCCCTAATGACAACGATTTAGCTTCATCACTGAGATATGAAGATACTCAAACATTTCATGGATTATCTTAATATTATGAAAATTAATAACTATTTTAAGCTAAACGCTTTAATATTATATCAATTATCCAAACAGTATATTGGCTAGTGGCTGAGCGAGTCAAAGCGTCGAATTCCCACCTGGGCATCACTCGTTCAATACTCGGGTAAAAAAAATATCGTTTTACCGGGGTCTGATTCCGTTTTTTTACGATATCCTCATCCTTTAGCTTAAAGATTTTTTGCGTAACTGAATTATAGTTCTCTCAGATGACAGATGTCATTCAGCGAATGATATTCTTTAAAAATATCAATATTTGCGAAGTTTTAACAAAAAAAAACTCAATTTTATGGTTGGCATTGACTTTAAACATTCGCAGTTCGAAAATGACCTTAAACGCCGAAACAATATTTAAAAAAAAAATCTATAAATACTTGCGGAACTTAATAATAATAACATGTGATTACACATTGAATTTTAAATAAATAAACATTCTTTTTGAATCATTTGTCGCATAAAATACTTTTATATTAACCGAATTTATGAAATTGCTAGGTTTGTAATGTACCTGTGCCAAAAACTCTATTTTTTTTTGTAAATTTCATTTTTAAAAATTACAATAAACTGCACCTGATAGGTATGTGTGATGCACTCATATTTAAAAAAAAATACTGTTATAATTAAACCACAAAGTCTTTTAAAAATAAATTGTCATTGACGTGCAATCGGAATCGCAGTTAAGCAAAATGTTTTTAACCCCGAGGATAAAAAAAATGCCAAAACCTTAAAAAGAATCAGGCCCCTGGTCATTTCAATAACGAAGCGTTAATACGTATAGCCTAGAAATGTGCATCTACATTTTACATATTGAATTAATATTTCAATCAATTTTCTACGAGTGTCACCCAGTTGCACATCATGTTATCTCAATCTCTCAACGATCCTCACTCACAATTATAGATTTCTCGGGGCATGTTTCTTGAACCTTTGTAAAACGTTCGTTCAATAAAAATCTTTACCAATTTTGAGCAAGTACCTTTGAACCTATCGCTCGTTAGAATAATTCGTAAAATAAGCACCCATTCAACTTTTCTAAATTTTTTTCAAGAGTATATCTTACAATGTTGCCTTAAATATTTGTCAGATTGCAAGAGCCCACTTAGCAAGTACATCTTCTCCCCTGCGTCAGTCCTTCCAAGTATTATAAAAGCTCTTCGTCACCGGAAGGGAGGGACTTTGTATTATATCCGGGGAGGTTTTTGCGATACACTCCGGAAAGAATGTCTTCAATTCAATAATTAGCTTAGTTCTCACGCGAAACTGGAGCTAAAGTAATTGCAAGGGAGTGGAATAAGCCTTAAATTAAATATTTGCCGCCTTGTTTTCGTCGTTTTTCTTTTTTTCGTTTCGGACGATAAATGTATTTACTTTTGGATGTGCCGGAAAGGCTTTTCGGAGAATTTATCATCTGGGTACTGTTACATAACGCATGTACCCTATATAAATTACTAGCCACTCGTTAAGTTAACACCCCTAGCGACAAAAAGATACACCACTCGTACTCGAGTTCCGGCTTCCACACGCTCGCTTTGAGCCGCCATTCTCTTCTCGCACTCGGCCTTGGACGCACGGGATTCTCTTCCCGCACCCGGCCTTGGACAGCCGCGATTCTCTTCTCGCACTCGGCCTTGGACACACGCATTCTCTTCTCGCACTCGGCCTTGGACACACGGACTTCTCTCCGTGGACTTGGCCTTGGGAACATCTCCGAGGTGCACCATCCATCATGGATTTGGCGATGGAATATTACCCGGACGCCCGACCGACAACCATCATTACCAACCGTGAGCTGTATTCTTGAATATCCCCTTTATATTGTGTTGTAATTCCATTTCGAGCCACCTTCACCAATGCCGTTCGTAGAGTTATTCCAGAGAGAGAATCTTAGTTTTACCCGTAACATGTTTGTAATTTAGGTTAGCATGATCCCTTTGTGTAATCTTACCATGTCTGTTCCCCTTTTTATACCGAGTAAACAACTGATTACTGAAAGCATCTGAGAGTTTTAATTACTAAAGTCTCGAGTCACAATCCCCAATTATAAGACTGACTGTCGATTCACGGTCCTGAAGAAGAGCTCCGAGGCCTGCCGATTGTGAGCTAGTCGTAGGTCCCGAGCTGAGCTCCCTGGAAGAAAACCTCTCTCAGGGTAAGCACACACACATTCTCACACCCACACACACTGTCTCCCGCAAATTCGCCTTCCCAACCTTCCT